>WTSP01020352.1:0-44531 GCA_025331215.1 Actenoides lindsayi
AAACACTTCCAGGGATGGTGACTCCACCACCTCCCTGGGCAGGCCATTCCAATGCCTGACAACCCTTTCTGTAAAGATATGCTTCCTAATATCCAGCCTGAACCTCCCCTGGTTCAATTTCAGGCCATTTCCTTTTGTTCTATCATTAGTCACCAGGGAGAACAGACCAACTTCTGCCTTGCTACAACTTCCCTTCAGGTAATTTTCCTTTCCCCTGTGCAAGTGTTTCCATTACTAAAGGCTGAGGCGAAGAAGGCATTAAGGACCTCAGCCTTCTCCTCGTCTTCTATAAACATATTTCCTCCTGAATCCAGTAGGGGATGGAGGCCCTCTCTGGCCTTTCTTTTATTATTAATGTATTTATAGAAATTTTTCTTTTTGTTCTTCGCCTCTAGAGCCAGATTAACTTCTAGTTCAGCTTTTCACTTTCTAATTATTTCTCTGCATGACCTGACAACATTCTTATACACATCATGAGTTGTCTGCCCCTTCTTCCAGGGGCCATAAACCCTCCTCTTTTCCCTGTTTCTTAAGCCAAACCTTCCTATTCAGCCAGGCTGGACTTCTTTGCCACTGACTTGTCTTACAGCACGTGGGGATGGCCTGCCCCTGTGCCTTTAAGATTTCCCTCTTAAGAAATGTCCAGCCTTCCTGGACTCCTACATCTTTCAAAAATGACTCCCAATGGATTCTACCAAGTGACCTCTGAAACAAGTCAAAGTCTGCCCATCAAAAGTCCAGAGTGGCAGTATTGCTGCCCCCACTCCAAACATCTCTAAGAACAGAGAACTTAATATTTCATGGTCACTATTCCCTAGGCAGCCTCCAACTGCCACATCCTCCACCAGCTGTTCTCTGCTCACAAACAAGAGGTCCAGTAGAGCACCTTCCCTGGTCTGTTCGCTTACCAACTGTGTGAGGAAGTTGTCCCCTACATATTCTAGGAATCTCCTGGATTGTTACCTCTCTGCTGTGTTGTATTTCCAGCAGGTACTTGGGAAGTTGAAGTCCCCCATAAGAACAACAGCAAGTGACCTTCAGATTTCTCCTAAGTGCGTATAGAATATTTCATCTACCTTGCTGCTCTGGTTGGGAGGTCTATAGCAGACACCCGCAGCAATATCACCTATATTGGCCTTGCCTGTTAACCTGATCCAAACGCTTTCAACCTTGTTGTTACTATACTTAAGTTCTGAACATTCATACAATCCCTAACATACAGGGCCACCCCACCACCTCACCTTCCCTGTCTATCCCTTCTAAAGAGCTTGTAGCCATCGACTGTGGCACTCCAGTTGTATGAGACATCCCACCATGTTTCTGTGATGGCCACTATGTCATAGTTTTCCTGTTTCATCATGGCTTCAAGCCTATTCTGTTTGTTGCTCATACTCTCTGCATTGGTATAGATGCACTTCACATGAGGTAATGATTCCAGCACCTTTTTGTTAGTGGGGGTCCCATTTACTACCAGATGCTTCTCAGATACTTCCCTGACTTCTAAAACATCAATAACTGGCCCTACTTCTTCATTTCTCTTTATATGCTTATCCCTTGTCTCCACTGAGAGGACAGAGCAAGAGTCCTCGCTAGCACACCATCCTGTATATTATGTTAAAAATGGAATTCAAATTTAGACAAAATCTGGAGGTTTAAAGTTTATGTACAAAGCATGTTGTGTTCTAGTACTTCTTACAACAGTAATCTTCAAGTTATTTTGACTACGTATGGCTTATTCAAATAAAAAAACTGGAGAGGTGGAAGAAAAATGCTTCATTTTGCATATTTTGAGCTGAGTGGATGTGTAGTGGCATCTTTACTGAGGAAAGATCATTCTAAATTCTCCTCCCCTCAAACTACCCTTGTTAATTAAGTCAGCATGGCTCTCAAGGAGCTGAGTGGAGAAATATTATTCTTTGGCTGCTTGTGCACAGCTAAAGGATGTCCAAGGGATGTACTCAACATGGTGCTCATGTAGGCAGCTACTATAAATCTATTAGGTCCCTTGGCACAGCACATTCATGTATTTTTATTCATATATCAGTGTACAGATGGTCAAGTCATGGGGAGGTGTTATAGAAGGAATAAAAGAAGGCTTTTATTAGCCCAAATTGGTTTTTTTTTTCCCATTAAAGATATTAACGTGCTGTATCACACTTAAACTTCTATAGACTGTTTATTCCATGGCCTTTTTTTCTCTAAACTCTTAACAAATTTTTTCTATATAGAATAAAAAGTAGTAGTAGATAGGTTCTTCAGTGTCATAAACTTCCATATTCTTAGGTGCACAGACATTGATGAAGCAACTGGTAAAACAAGATGTGATCTGCAAAGGTCACATTCAGTTTTGGAAATTTTGGGATGATTTTTTTTTTAATCTTTTGACCCATCAAAAGGAAAACCCCCTGCGTAGGGGGTTGGACTAGCTGACCTTTAAAGTCCCTTCCAACCCAAACTGAGACATTCTATGTTTTTTATCAAAATGAAGGTGCAAAATAGATTTAAAGGGGAAGCTGGAACAGAATGTGCCTTTAAAATCAGTGAATGATAATATAGCACTTTTTGTTATTTAATGAAAATGGTTTATGACATATGCTTGTAAAACCTTCACATTTTTCTTTAAGGAAGCATGACATAAAAGTGCATTAAGGCATAATCAAAGAATGAGAATGGGATGGGAAACAAGGAGACTGTCCTTTTATTGCTTCCCACAAGCCTTCCTATTTTGCATTCATTTTCTAGAAGAGAAAGTCTTGATGTTTGACTCCTTGAACAGACACAGAGCAAAATAATTGGGTGCTGTGCACTCATAGAAAGAGATTAAAGGGGTTTTTTTTAAATGCAGTTCAGGTTGCCATTTTGCATCTGAAAGAATGTATCTGTCTTCATGAAGTATTAGCATAGGATTAAGATTTTGAGCAATTCCCTTTTAAGCCTTAGGTAGCCATCTTCTGTCATTACAGTTCTCATTGCAGTTGGCCTGGATGATGTTAATTTTATTTTTTTCTTTGGGGAGAAAATGGCCAGGGAAAAGGAAAAGAAACAACTTTATTTTGATGACAAGGCTCCTTTAGCTCGTTTTCGGAAAATGGCAGTCTTGGTGTCTTGCCCTGGCAAAATACCTGGGATAACTAGCTTTAAACAATTCTTAGGAGAACAGTGGAAGACATTAGGAAATAAATTCATGAACAAGAAGCTAAAATAGAAAAGGTTGATCCCATGATGTAGGGGTAATGAGAGCAGAAAAATTATGGCATTAATTTAAAAAACCCTTCTGTATTACAGACTTTGACTTCATTGAAGACTTGGAATTTGATCACCAGCAGATGAATGCAATATTTTCTTTGATGGGGACTTTATATGGAGTATAAGATCACATGCAAAGAAAGATGGTCAGAGGTGGAATGAGGGGTCTGGAGAAGTATAGTAGGAATAAAAAATAAGAGAAACTAGTAAGTATAACCACTTAAAGGGTATTATTTTGCAGCCTTTCATTGAAGGCATTATTTGACCAATTTCATGCACTTACAAAATAGATATGTTAAACAAGTAAAGTAAGCACAAGTCATTCATAGTGACCATTCTTGTGGTAATAAATTAAACTATTCTTCATTTATTAATAAAATTAGCTCTTTGTTTCCTTTCATCTAATGCTGCTGTTTGATACCTGGGGGGTTTGTGGTTGTGTTTTGGGGTTTTTTTGCATTTCAGAGTATTGCAGTTAAAAAAACCAACAGAGATAGTATTAACTTTTTAAAGAGCATGATAGTGTCCAAAAAATAATTGTAGTAACTAGTATTGATAACATTTCATATATCCAGTGGGAATGAAAAGGTTGCGTTGTGGTTTGTGTAGCATGGGGTGATGTGAAAAACAACAGTTAGAGCACAGTTTTCTTCAGATATTTTCAGAAGAAAGATTGCAATCTTAGAACTGTCAAACACTGCAGAACTCCTTAGCAATCTTATCCTGTGTAAATTTGGCTTAAAGTGCAGTATTTAGCGAAGTCAGTGGAATTTGGAGGCCTTCTCTAGCTTACAAAATTGTGCCCAATGCAATCAAAAATGTCACGAAATTTTAGATGACAAAAATGTACGTTTCATTTAAGTTTGGACTTGGACTGTTGTCACTTGGTAAACTCAGAGTGTTAACAAAAATAATGGATGCAAAATTGTAAATTTTTAAAAGCCTAACCATGTTGCCTACCTTTGACTTTAATTAAGAAATGTAATACACAATATGAAACATTCTGAAGTTTATTTGGAGGCAGTCAGGATAATTCGTAGCCTGTAGAGGAAACCTTACAGTTCTCTTTGGATCAAAACTAAAACATCCTATCACCTATCTTCTCTGTCTCTTGACTACTGTTGTTTAGAACTTTATAAATTATGGACGATGCAAAAACTAAATAGTAGTAGAATAGGTATGATGATACAGCAGGTTCTTGTTTGATAATGACTTAAATGTGCTCCTTGACTTTAGAAAGAACGATTTGTAAATAACTCAATCCTATTCTTTAACTAAAACTGGAAATAAATACGTTAAAATAACCCAGTGACTAGTCATGACCATAGTTTATGAACCATGGGCAAGGTAGTTATTGGTGGGCTATACACTAGTAAGGCTGTAGTGACTTTGCTCACCCCATCTCAATTTTCCCTGAAATCCTTTTGTAACACTGCTGATGCCAAATACAGGCAAAGTTGTAGGGGTTTGCAATACATCAGCAATGTTTCCTGCTTTCTGTGATATGACAGAGAAGCAGCAGCTCTGTTGAAAAGATCATAATGGGCTAGGACTTGCCCAGATGTGGATTTCATAGCACATCTGATCCTACTTTGTTCTCTTTTATATAAATCTTATTTGTACAGCCCTTATGGTGAAATGATGCTGGTTTCATGACTAAGAAAGAATAGCTGTTCTCCCTGATATGTGGTACTTCATCATATTCACAGGAGAGTCAGCAGCAGAATTTGTATTCACTTCCACAGGAATAGAATGAGCTGTAAAAAGCCAATCTAACAAAGAAACTTCCATTGATCCCCTCACGAAGGATACCTGAGCAGACTTTCATTAAGCACTGTCTTGAACTCAAACATCCCTTAAATAAAAATCTCACTTTTTTTCTGAGGTATTTTCTCAACAATATGTTCTATCTCTAAGATTATACTGCAGATGATAAACTTCTAATGTGCAAATAATTCATGTCCAGTCCTCTTATAGATGGCCATTGTTAGTAGGTAAATAATTATACATTGCTAACAATATAACCTCCAGCTATGTTTGGCAGTCCTAGATGTCCTCACTATATAGAGCTTGGTCACCAAACACAAATAATATACACTTCCAACTGAATTCTTATTTCATTTGTCAAATTAAGTGAGCAAGTCATTCTGCAAAATAGGTTGGAAACTTCTGTCAACAGAAATAGTGTCATGTTTATAAACAGCAGCAATAAAAAAGCTAAAGATAATAACAATTTACATAACTAGGCAAAAAGTCATGTTAAAAATGTGCTAGAGACTAAGTGGTAAATATAATATTCAACACTAAAGATTATGAGAAAAATTGAGGTGTCTTGGCTATCTATAGCCATCTAATCAAGCATTTTATTTTGTTTGGACTCCTTTTATAAATTATGATTTAAAAGTTAACCATTATATCAGTTCATAAATATGAAGACCAGGAAACAAGAATACTTTTATGAAGTATGAGGAATATTGAACTAGATTCGAAAAAAAAAAAATAAAAATTAGATTCTGTTTGTCATTTATAAACATCAACCAAGAAGATGCTACGTATTTTATAGTACTCTTCTCTCTATGATTGAGAGACTTGGATTAATTATGTTGCAAATTGATTTCCTCACTTTTATCCACTTAATTGAAATTGTAACATGGCCAGAAAAATATGTAACAAGACATAATGATTCTGTATCAAATATCAAAATTGAGAAATTTCACAGCTAGATGATAATTGATTGAAAATAGAGACAGAAAAAGTGCTGCACTCCAAATTCTTGAAGAACTTAGAATCATAATCTCTATGACATATCTAATTCTTTTGAATTATGTCAAAACTGAAAGGCATACCTTCAGATGAGTCTGTAACTGCAAGCACATATAACATCTTGAGAAATCAAAATGACATTTGAATGAGGAGCCACATAATCAATTGTTTAAATTCAGAAATTAAAAGCATGAGAGCAAAATGCAGGACAGTGGAGAGGCATCTGTTTATGAACTGAATGCCCAGAGTTTCAGATGAGAGGTCACCAACTGCAAAACAGACCTGGATCATAAAGTATATTTACAAATTTTAAAGTCCAATTTCTGAAATTAGTTAACTCTTTCTACAAACCACCAGGAAGCCTGCACATGTTGTGTGAGGGTGATTCTTCAATCATCTGCTTGTTAGATGTAAAGATGCAAGAACATTCTGATATGAGGCTGCACCTTGATTACTGTGTTCAGTTTGGGGCGCCTCAGTACAAAAAAAAGACATTGAGATGCTGGACCAGGTCCAGAGAAGGGCAACAAAGCTGGTGAAGGGCCTAGAGAACAAGTCTTGTGAGGAGCAGCTGGAGGAACTGGGGCTGTTTAGTCTGAAGAAAAGGAGGCTAAGGGGAGAACTTATTGTTCTCTATAACTGCCTGAAAGGAGGTGGTAGGGAGGTGGGGGTCGGTCTCTTCTCCCACATAACAAGTGATAGGATAAGATGAAATGTCCTCTAGTTGCACCAGGGGAGGTTCATGTTGGACATTAGAAAGAAGTTTTTCACTGAAAGGGTTATCAAACACTGGTCCAGGGTGCCCAGGGAAGTGGTTGAATCACCATCCCTGGCTTTGTTGAAAAGTTATGTAGTTGTGGTGCTTAGGGACATGGTTTAGCAGTGGAAGTGTAAAGTAGGGGTAGTGTTGATGATCTTGATCTTTTCCAACTTAGCTGATTCTATGATTTTATGAGTTCTAGTGAATAAAGACACCTTCCTCTCCTCGACCTCAATTGTATGAAGTAAACTTAATTTCTATTTCTTCATGCCTTTCTGGTGCCAGGTTTGTTTCTGTTTCTCATTCATTTTTGAGAAAACCACTTCCCAGCATTCAGTCACATGGGCAGGAAGCAGTTCTTCAAAGTTCTCTGAATTTACCTATTGAAGATCAGTAGATTGTATGCTGTGTCTTGGGTTAGTTGCTGAGGCTTAAGGTGAGCTGCTTCAGACCTCTTCAGCATTCCTCTGGTGCCTAGTATTTAGTAAGTGTAACCAGTGAAAAATTTCCCATGACTTTTGCTAGGTAAAAACTAGTTGGCTGAAAGAAAGATGATGTACTCCAAGATGCAGTTATAGATTTGAAGGAGAAATACTGGTTGAAAATTAAAGTTAATACTTTCTAGCTTTTCACAACAGCATAAACATCGTGATCATAGTGCGATCTGATGGAATTAATAATCAGTAAGCCTATTAATCTTGTTGCATTTTAGTGTAGATTGCTTTTAAGCTTAAGTGGGTTCTTGCTTCAAAGCCACGTGACTTCCTAAATTAATTACTCTTTAAAACATTAATGTATTTTTTTTTACTGCTGGAATATATGACAGTAAGATATTAAAAATTTTGCCTTTTGAAGGGAAAATATTTTTATTTAGCTTTGAAAAATGGCTATTGTATGTGAATGATTGTAAGACTTCCATATCCTACTGAGGAAAAGACCTCTTCATCTAATTGACTATGTGGGAAGGGCCAGTAGTTAGATATTCAAGACGCATGTACTTGCAAAGGGCAGATTGAATAGTTCTATTTCCATTAAAAGGCGTGAGTGTGTATGTGTGTGAATAAGATTCAACACTATAAAAATTAATTAGTGATTTCTTCCTTAATCAGTCTCCAAATCTGCTAGATTTTTTACTTCTGAAAGTACCAAAAAGTGTAAAATGTACTTCATATCTCTATGTTTTTCTTTCTAATTGTATTTGGAATAAGTTTTGTAGAGTATCTAGGTTACTTATGTGCAAGAGTAACCTGTGAAGGGATTCTCAACATAACTATGGGATGTAAACCTGTATCTTAAGGTTCCAAATAGGTTAAAAGTAATAAGAATACTCTTGAATTAATATCTCTTATAAAGCTGAGTTATCAAACAGACTTTATCTGCATTCACTATTTAAATTTAAAAATAAATTGCCTTACATACAAAGGCCAGGTATAAACTGTATTGACTGGATAACAAAATGCTATATAGTCAACCTTTCCTCAGAGTCTTCCAGGAAACTTCTAACACCCAAATGTCATTATTGTTTCTCTTTTAAGAAGTTATAATGCAGCTTGTGTTTATAATCATAGCTCAAGTATTATCTTAGTAATTTTGTCATTGACTTTGGTGAATGTTGAATCAGGCCTGTATTGTATTACTCAAGTAATGGATATCTTTGTGTAGATAATGATTGTGGGCTAATTCTTTAAATGCTATGTAATAACTTAACAAAAATATGCCAGTAATAATGCTTTGGATTGCTTTTTTTACTTGCCTGTTATATGAAGAGACTATGCTTAATGTTTGAAAATTGATATTTGAGTGGAATACTACTATTCTGATGGAAAGTCAGCTGTAACTTTTAAAGCAGCTGGGGCAGAGAAGAGCCATTTAACAAGAGCTGTTTACAAAGTTGACAGTGTCATCTGTGTATTGATTCCTTTTTTTTTTCTTTTTTTTTTTTTTGTGGTTTGTAGCTCTAGTGATAAGATGGTGGAAATATTCAGGGATAAAAAGGATTTCTCTCCTATTGCTGCTAAGGTACAGCAAGAAAATTTTGGAAAATGACACTTAACAAGATGTAAATTTTTACTTTTAAGAAACTTATGGATGCAAATATATTGTGCATCCTCATGCTTAAATACTAATGATTAAGACCAGGCTGGATGAAGCTCTGAGCAATCTGGTCTAGTGAGAGGTATCCCTGCCCATGGTAAGGGCTTTGGAACTAGATGATCTAAGGTTTAATCAACAATGTCATGTAGCTACTATAACCATAAATAGTTGTTAACTGCTGCATTTTTTGAATGGAAAACAGACTAAAGCTCATTCAAAATTGAGATTTGCCCATATTGTAATAATTTTTAGATTTCATAGCAAGATTTCTGCAGTTTCCATTTGATGGTTGTCCAGAATAACCACTATTTTAGGCTGTTTAAAATAACAAAAGGTCTGCACATTAGGTTTATGTGGGTACTGATCACCATTCATTGAATAAATAAATAAATGGGTCATGCCTAAGCACAATGAAAAATTTTTCATATATATGTGCAAGTATATGAAAACTTTAGCTTTTAAGTAATTTTCTTTCTCATTTTCTTGTATAAGTGATGACGTACAGAGTATTTTCCAGAAAATTGAGATTGTGAAGAGCCTTGTAGAACTGCACTTTTATTTGCTTTTTTTAACAGGAATAATTCTGCATTTGAGACTGTGTAGATAAAATATTTTCTGCTGTTTTATTTAGAAGCTGCAGTGACTCATTTCTAATATATCTCAAAACTGAGGCAGAAATGTCTGCATAATTTGTGACTAATTTCAAGCGTGCCACTGCTAAGGGTTAAAGGGAATAGGAGCGTAACTTGCTGTAATTCCTTGCTGATTATATGGACATGAGTTGGCACTGAAGCCTTATTGCAGGCTTGTAAATTAAGGCAGGTTTGGCTGGCTCTGACTTGCATACGAGGTCAGTAAGGAACACTGAGAATGCCTCTGACCAAAATGTCAGTGACGCAGGGGGTGGCACTTTTCCCTATGAGTCAGCAATGAGCCAGTGCCTCTGCAGAGAGCTGGAAGGCAGAGTGCTCCTGATTGTACCATATTTTAGGTTGAAAGTAAAGCTTTTGTCTTGGCCTTCTGCAGATATTTAACACTCCATGGCATGATTTACTGCAGGAGGGGTGTTTGCCCAGAGTTCATGGTGAAATCACAACATCAGGTAACAGTTGTTACAACTCATTTATCTCAGATGTCTCTGAAAGTTTTGAATATTTTATAATTCCTCAATCATTGCCAGTTTTTTCCTGGCCAGTACACTGTACCTGGTGTTGCTGTTGAACCACAGTGCCCAGTATTCTTTTCTTTGCTTCCCACCTTGTATTTTTTCTTATGATATGGAGAGTAGGTGGCTCACCCATCAGGTGAAATTGCAGAAGGTGTTCCTAAACTCTGCCTGAATAAATTGGGTTACAAATGGCAGCCTATCTTTACGTTGAGGGTTCTTTACATACATAGATCTTTCCATTGAAGGTGGTAGAACAGCAGAATAGGCTACCCAGGGAGGTGGTTGAGGCCCCATCCCTGGAGATATTCAAGGTGAGGTTGGACAAGGCTCTGAGCAGCCTGGTCTAGTTGAGGGTATCCCTGCTCACTGCAGGGGGGCTGGACTAGGTGACCTTTGGAAGTCCCTTCCAGCCCTAGCCATTCTATGGTTCTAGGATCTATCTGAACCTCTCAGATCCCCTAATAGCTGAGTCTGTATTGGGAGAGATTAAAATAGGCAAAATTCTCAATAATATTAAGACTCAGTTTGTAATCTTGATGGATGACTTGTTAAAATTGCTATCCAGATCAGGGAGTAGGTGTAGGGTCCAGGATGCCTCTTGTCCGTAATTTCTTCCTATCTGTTTATGTTTTTCAGTTTTCCAGAATAGGACAGAAGAATGTATGTCCTTACCAGCTTCTTCAAGTATACTGGAGAAGCTAAAATACCTTGCACACAAAAATGTTTTCCAGATACTTGTATACATGTGGCATTTGATATGTAAATATTGATTTTACAACTTATGTGCAAACCAAGAGAGTATTAGTATCCTTTTAATGAGCTTAGAGAAACTATGGTTCAGATCCATGGACAGAACTAGGTGCATGAACTCAGATGTGATGTGGAAATTCTCTATCACTTGGCTGTTGAGCTGTGCTAGTTGCCAAACTCAATGAATAAATAATGCAGCATAACCGAATCAAAATCTCAAGTCTTGTCCTAGGTAGATTTCACTGAAACCCACATTGGCTTCTCCCTTTCCTGTGGAACATGCTAATAGACTGGCTCCAGAAGATAGTAAGTCTCCAGTTTATTAAATAACTGGGTTTGCTATTTGAACTGTAAACAGAAGGTGCTCATAGCACTGTATGAAGCTGGGGTTTACTTGATTCCTAGCTCTTAATGCACTCAGATTCTCTCAAACCTTTCCACTGCCTGTTACGAGTATAATTAAAACTTCCTGTGGTGATCTTGTACTGGGATCCATAGGTAGTAACCACATCAACTGGAATCATGCTGGGAAGGTAAGGGCTGGTACCCAGCAAGGAGAGGGAATGTGTGTGTGCATGATTATACAGAAATTAATCATTCATTGATTTTTCTCCTAAGTAAAATATTTAAACTGAGCACTGTAGTGAGTTAGTTGAAATAATAGTAGAAGGAATACACGTGATTTTGTATCTTACCTGTTATTTGTTTCAGGAAAATAAAAAACAAACCCGACCAAAAAAAACCCCAAATGATTTTTCAATGAAAGAAAAAAATTGGATAATTGTCAAGTACCCATCTTTTGGGTTTGATATACATTGGAAATAAGAGTGCTAGATCTTCAGTCTTCTCTTCCTCCCTTTCCCAGGAAAGCGTGTTTTCTGAAACTTAATGCAGCAAGATGTAGATACTGTCATAGTCCTAGGAGCTGATGATTTACTTGTTTCTGTTGCCAGATATCATTGTACTGTGATTCTGTACCTGAGTGTAATAATAGTTTTTTGCTTCTTCATTTCTTTCTACTATGGTCAAAGTAGCTGGTCCTATTAAAAACATGAGGTTTCTGAAGTCAAACGTGGGTTAAAAAACCTGAAATGTATATATGCCAGAATGAGGAACTTGATGTTCTGTCAGGGGACACCTCTTCTTTAAGTTGTTCTTTTTTTTTTTTAACTGAGTTTTGGTATGAAAAATGTAGGTTTTTAATCTTTTAGAATATTGACTGTAAATTCTGCTTTTAATTAATTGACTTCAGTTTAAGTACATTGAGCACAGCTATGTGCTTGTTATGTTTTTGAAGTGAATAAATTACATCTAGCAAGCAGAGAAAAACTAATGAGGAAGCATTCACAGAATGCAGAAATTTTACCTAATATGAAGTAAACAAGTATAGGCGCTTTTATTTGTATTATTAAGTAAGACAAAAAGTTAAGTTCAAAAAACCAAGCATGCTAATACAACACAAAGTTTATCTAAGTAGATAAAGTCAACCTTATAATTTTGCTTCTGGATGTCTAAGAGGCTTCACCATGCTGGGTCATCTGGACCTGTACCAATTCAGTCTGGCATGGGTAGGACCCTGTCTAATGCTCTGTAGTGAAGTTATGTGTTGTAATATGGCTCTTAAATATCAGATTGCAAATAATTTTAGTAACCATGAGATAATTTTCTATAGAAAGTTGCCAAGGAATGTCTCCTAAAGTCATTGCCATGGTAGGAATGGAGAAAGATTATCATTTGAACTAAAGGAAATGTTTTTTGATGTGTGTCCTTTCATTGTGCCTGTGAAATAGTGTTCATTTTTCTCCTAAAATAGTCCAACCAGTTTTTATGGTGTAAATTGATTTCTTTGGATTTCTCATTTAAAACAGAGAAGGAAATTATTTTTAACTTCTGTTGAGAGAGATCTAGCTTGGAAAATTTTAAGCCTCAAAGTTTTATGTGGAGAGTTACAATGACAAGTGTTTTTTTCAAACCTAACATTGGCAGCTGCTATAGTTTTGCAGACTCCATTGCCCGGTACTATTTTTTGGAGGTTGCATGTCTAGCATCTAAACAATTCTGAACCTTTTAGTTGCTCTGACTTTTTTGCTGAGTGATAAACTTTTCTGGGAAAAGCATTTTGACTTGTGCGCTGTGATAGAACATGGAGTAATGGATTCAAGCTTGATTACATGAAGTTCCACCTCAGCATGAGGAAGAACTTCTTTACTGTAAGGGTTAAAAGCATTGGAACAGACTCCCCAGAGAGATTGTGGAGTTTCCTTCTCTGGAGACTTTCAAGACCTGTCTGGATGCATTTCTGAGTGATCTGCCCTAGTTTTGGTCCTGCTCTGGCAGGGAGCTTGGACTCGATCTTCAGAGGTCCCTTCAAATCCTAACGTTGATTCTGTGATTGTGTTTTAGTGCTGCTCTGGTATGCTCTATGTGACATGTGATGTCCTCTATGCCCAGAAGGCCAGGGAAAATGAGAAGGTATCTTTTCAGCAGCATTTACTGAAGTAAATGTCTGTCTATCATATAGTGGTCAAGCAGACCTGGATTTTATTAGACAGAATAACCTGCTTGGTTTACCTTATAGCTTGAAAGATAATAAAAGTGATTAACTTATGTCTTTCTTTAACAGACCTCTGTTAATTCTAAATTTAGTTATGTGAACATAATGAGATGAGAAAAAGTTAGGGGTTTAAAGAACTGACTGGAAAACCAAAAAGTTCTCTCTCGAATGCTGACCTCTTTGTATGTGTGGAAGGAGGAGAGATGGCAAGGAGGCAGCTCTTTGGAACAGAACTGTTCTTGTAATCCTGTATATGATTAAGCACTGACCTCTCTTTAGACCAGGAGAGAACTCAGGTAACTGTCATGGTTTAGGGCCAGGTTTAGGGTAGCTGCTTAGACCTATAACAGACACTCTTTGTTAACCTCTCTCCTTCCCCAAAGGGGAAGATCAAGGGAATAAGGGAGAGAGACAGATTAGAAAAGGAACCTAGAAAATATTTAATGAAAATATTAATAAAAATAGAATATATACAAATATATACAAAACCAGTATCAAAACCAACCCCCCCCGATAGTAATTATGTAACCATCACCACTGATGCTGTGGAACAGGCACCAGGAGAGTCCCAGTCTGGGCCCTGAAGCAGACAGAAGCTGTCTTCAGGAGCTGGATTCTGGTACTGAGTTCAGGAACACACAGATCAGGATCAAAGGCAGAACAGACAGAGTCCTCCTTGGATGCTCCAAGGAAGAAACCAGAAGAGGACCAGAGCCAAGCCGAACAAGCTGGCAAAGTGGGCTGAGAAGGCCCCTCATAATCCCGCAGCTCTATACTGAATATGATGTATATGGGCTGGAATCCCTCGTTGGTCAGTTTAGGGTCACCTGTCTTGTCTGCTCCTCCCTGCGAGTGCAGCCTTTTACTTTCTGCGCCCATAATGTGGTGCACAAGATCCAGCAGTGGCCTTGGTCTGCACACCAATCCTTGGTACTAACTCTAAAGATGGGGTGTTATCACTGCCAGAAGCAGACACCGCCTGTAAAAACAAGCTGCTAACTTCAGACAGTGCAGTTAATCAGAAAAACTGAGCTGAGAAGTAAAACTACTGAACAGAATTAGTTCTGCTGTCACTTGGATCAGGACAGTAACAAAAGGACTTTGAGGAAAACTCTGACACCAAGAGGAAAGAAAAGATTCTGTGGAAATTCTGTATTTTAGAATCAGTGCTAAAATAGAGGTGCTATTTTCTAAGTGAGAAATGTCAGTGAAACTTAAAGCATGATTTCCTGAGGAGTGCCACTATCATAAATTCCTTTTGTAAAATACTTCAGTGACAATTCATTTCTCTAAAACTTAAATTCTTTAGGGAACAATCCACGTAAGAACAACAATTTGGTGGCAGCCAAGAAAGATGACATTTGTATGATCCACATAGAGCAGACAAGAAATGCTGTGAAATAGACACATTGTGTTTGCACCCAGCTGAGAAAAGATGTACAGGCAAATACCTGCTTTAAATGATACTTAGTCAGTTAACACCAGGACTAATATATGGTTCTTTAAAGCTAGATTCAGACTTAATATATTTTCATGTCTATTTGCTTCAGTTTTGCAGCTTAAGATAGAAGCCTGAGGCTATGCAGCCTGGTTCCTTGTTTGTACCTTCAGGTGTACAGTGACTATTCTATATAGAAAGCAGGTAGATCTGGGAAATACTGAGCCTTCTAGTGCAGAGATATATGTTGATATATCCAGCACATGGCAGGGAGTTACTCAGCCCACCTGCATTTATACCTTGCTTCTAAGAATCTAATTTTTCCAAGAAAATGCTGTTGACTCTGTATATATGTTATTCTATGTCTATAGCTGCAAACCTTGTTTAGTCTGAATAGTATTTATACGATTTATTGTCTCCTGCTCCCTCTGACTTTGTGGAGCACAAGTAGACCTGTCTTAATAATGAATTATTGCTAGATAATTAATCAGCATCTCCTGGTTCAGACAGTTGCCTCCTGGAACTCACCATAATTCACCTCCATCAGCCAATACATACAGACTTTAATCGCCTCATAATGTTGTCAAGAATACATCAGCTAATATTGAAAGGGTCTGATTGCATCTCTTTGAGATAAGCAACATATATTAGTGTTCTGCCTCTATTCTCATGCTCCACATTTATCTTACCAATGTCATGAGCTGGATTGAGGACACATCATCAAGGTGCAATCAGGAACAGGTTTGTCAAAGTGAATAGTAATTTTAGACTTGCAGTGTGAAAAAAATAACTCTCCACAAGGCAAGTCACATGAACTGCTGGATACTGGCAGCTGGGTTGGTAGAAATTCTCCTTTCAGCAGAGTTATTTTTAAGCACCAATATGAAAATACAACTGTAATACTTTGCATGCTTAAAAAGTGCAAATAAATAAATCTCTACTCTCATTTCACTTGAAAAAATTCACTCAGCTTCATTTTGCTGCACTAGAAACATTTTTGAATTGCAAAGTGTATCTGATTATTTACCCAAAATTTGGAGAAATTATTCAGACTTGTTTAAGGTAGATGGTGTTTCTATTCTAGACCCAGGAAACTTCTGTATTATTTGCTGTTTTGATTAGCATATTGAAGTTCACTGACACTGAAAAACATAATCCTATTTCTTCAGTTAATAATACCATAGTAATTGCATTTTAATTAATCTTTAGATGCATCCTTCTCCCTATGGAAAAAAATGTTTTTGAAGATACAGTGAGGTGGAACACTTCAAATAAAAGGCCAGGCTAAATCTCCATTGAAATGAATAGGACTCGTTCCCTTGACTTCAAAGAAAAAAACATAATGATTAAAAACAACATAATGATTAAACACAATTGGGGGAAAGACTTAAAAATGAGAAGCCTTCATTTAAACATGCTGCAGAGCAGAGCATAGGGAGAGATAAGAATGAGCTCTGGGGTAAGAATAGGGAAGAAGGAATAGCAATATTGTTCAGACTAGGTAGCTAGTACTTGAGTACAGCCAAATCTCCTAGGGGTAGGATGATAAGAAAATATGCTAGAAAGGACAGTATTTGAAGATTTATGTAGTTTGTTCACTTGGTGATTCAAGCAAGTTCTCTGTCAAGGTCTTGTGGGAACTATTTCAGGTAAAGGGAGCACAAGAACCAGTAACACAGTGAAGTTCCCTGATTTATTCTAAATACAGTCAAGAATTAGCCGCTTCATCAGTGTCTGGATTTGTACCTAGAGATTCTCTTTATGGAGAGAGACTGTGGAGTGTGGCCATACTTAATCACATCAAAGGCATCTAAAAGCTGGGGTAGCTGGTGTATGCATGACCTCCTTCCTCCCAGTATTTTCAGTTAGTGTTTCAGAAACTCTAACTGGCAGATGAGACATTCTTTGAAGTGTCTGTCTAGTTCACTGGGACTCTCTGTTTCTTGGCAAAAAAAAAAGTAAGAGCTGTTGTAAATGGCCATGATCCACAAATCCATGATATTTGCTAGGTCATCACCATCTATCCTTTGAGGAGGAAGGGCACAAATCACACTTGCATCCTTTTCAAGGTCTGTAACAAATTGTATTTTCCCTTTAGATATTTATTACCTCCACTAAGAAAGAATGAGCTTATAGAGAAAATAGCTTTAAGGATTTGTTGAATACTGATCCACAAAAAGATGTTTTGTGTACATAGGAGTTTCATGTGAGCTAGCACAGATTTAGCATTATAGTATTCTATAGTATTTGTCTGTGTGGTAGGTTTTGTCATGCCATGAGACTGTCACAAGTCACATAATGCTTTTGAAGCATCATGAGTAAAAATATGTGCAACACAAGCAGTTTGGGATCTCTGTATTCTTTTATTTTCACAGTAACATTTACTAGAAAACTTGATCTTTATCAGAAAGAAAAGGCTGAATATTGCTGCTGGATGCTGTAAGGTTGGAATAAATGTGTAGTTAGGGGAATCTCTTTGCATATAAAGTAGTGTTAGCTAATTATGATAACATATTAATCATTTAAATCAGCTTTAGCATATGAAACTGTATCTTAGACTAAACTAGTTTTAAGGTGATGAAACAGCTGAAGACTGTTGTAGATCCTTGCAGAGGAGCCTGGTTTTCCTTAAAACAACATGGAATGTTTCACTTCGAAAGAAAACCACTTTTTTTTTTTAATGGCAAGTTCTTAGTTCCAGGACAAACCTTTTTAAAAAACATTTTTGGAGGTGGTTATTCATTCAGGCAAGTACTACATATAAAATATGCAGATAAATGTAGACTTATTTTTATCAATCTATTAAGAGCTAGAGACTAATCTTCAAACAGTATCAACTTCTTTATGGGACTCTCATCTTCAGGTATTCTAAATTAGCTGCAGCTGTCCCACATTCTGCCTGGGAGGGACCCCACTGGGCTCTGCCTTCCATGAGTAACACCTGTAGTGCTTTCCCCAGGTGTTTTTGGCAGCTGACTTTGAAAGAGGTAGGTCAGCAATTGTCCTTCTACCTTCAGGATCCCCAAAAGGTTTCTGTTTACCACATACCTGGAGGCTGTAAGAATATTTTCTGTTTCTATATATGCTTGTCTTTGCTGTCTGTGATTAGTCTTTGTAAAGCATAGGAAAAAAGTAATGCCTATTTGTCACTTAATGGAGAACAGATGGATGTAATTATACTAATTATTTCTATCAGGTTTTCTAGAAGTTTCTGTTTCACTTGTGTGATCTTTACTGTTGTGAGGGAAACTTTTTCAGACTTCTGGCAGGCCATAAGTTTTGGTTTAGTTTTTGTTCAGCCCACACTTCCCTTGCCTTCTCCTTGTTCTCCATTTCAGAAATACTAAGTCACAACTCAAGAAAACCTTACGTTGGAACAAACGAGGCACCAAGCTCTCTCAGCTATAAAGAGAAAGCACCTGGAAGAAGGGGATTCACAACAGCAGGAAGTTTCAGACATGCTTCAGTACACCACCTCAACGTTTCGTGGTAGGACACGTCTGATAAACTGAGTATAAGGTATGTGAGCTTTTTAGGTCTGTGGCTGAGTAGAACTTAATGTAGCTTTTATTAGTTTATGAAATTATTTATTTTAGCTGTTCTATCAAAGACATTAGGCTAGAAGTAGGGGCCTGGAACTATTCTCTAGGAAGAAGTAGTAAATAAAATAGGCAAGGAAATCTGTGTGCAGGTTGTAGAAGATTCATAGCTGAGACTTTTTTTGTCTTGGTGTGTTGTAGAAGTAAGTTCATGTGGTATATTTTTAATGCTTTTGAGTGTGGGTTTCTATACAGATATGAAGTTTGTTTTGCTGTTTCTTAGTCAAGTCTGCCCGTGCTACATAGTAAATGTTTTATACAACTATTTAGTGTTGCTTTTTGTGGTTTGGGGTTTTTTCCTGCTTAGGGGTCTAAGCCATTAGCAAATAAACATGAGCTGGAGACTTCAACATTTGTCCAGGATGGGAGAAAGGCAGTGATATTGCTTGTATTACTTTTACAAAACCAGACAGAAATGGTACAGTCATGTATTTGTTTCTTGAATGGCTCTTAGTTTCTATGTGTTATTATTTGGCAAGTGCGCGGTTGAAGAATGCTTTGCATGTTTTGTGATAGTGAGGAACTGGTGAAAAAAATCTCCGGGGCTCATCTTTCACCAGTAATGGCAATTTGTTTGATTTTGGTTTTTTGTTGTTGTTGTTTTTTGGGGTTTTCTTTGTTTTGGCTTGTGTTTTTTATTATTTTTTTCTTTCAACTTAGAAACAGTTAATCTTTGTGACTTAAGTGGTTTTGCTTTTTATGTTTAAGTGCATTTTTTTCTTTACCTGAGGGGATTTTTATTTTTTTTAACTATAAAGCCATAAAAGGGACATTTCTTTGAAACTGGATTTGATATATATGGAACTAAAATCTATCTATTGTTGCTACAAGCTTCTCTTCTTCCAGTAGAAAAACTTTAGTCTGAGTTGTCACAAGTCCTCTGAACCCCACATTTGTCTAGTATTAAAAGAGTCCAGGGAGTTGCTTAGGATATGTATGTAAATACTTCTTTTTGCCTAGAAACCCCTTCAAGAATTTCCTTGTGTGGAAAATAATGGTAATATCTATAAGCAATTCAGAAATAATAAGCATATTAATTAGTTGTTTCATGGATGATATTTTAATGTTTATTGGACTGAGAACCACAAAGGTTAAAGGAGGATGGGTGGGGGCTCCTGGTGTGCTCCCTAACAACCTGCAGGTGGATATCATGGTGAGCAGCTCCTTTGCTTAATTGTCTGCTGTATCTTTCTGGCCTTAACTTCTTAAAAGTACTGTATGTGCTGGAGAAATGAAATGTGGCATCCTGCAAATGCCTGGAATTTGCTGTGAGTTTGTCAACTTGCGTTCAGTTTTGTACACTATCTCTTGGATAAGAGACTGAAGTAGTTTGGTTTTTACCTTATTGGAAGTAAGTTGTGTTGTATCAGAGGTGTTAGTTTTGGATCCTCTTGAATGCACTGGCTTCTAGCTGAATAAAAGAAATACTGAAATCTAGTCTATCTTAATAAAATAAAAAAAAAACCCTACAAACCTCTATGCAGATATTTACATAGACAAACTGTTAAGTATGCTTTAATATAGCACTAGTAAAAGTGTCCTATAGGGGCAGATCCAGGTTCCATCTAAAACAATCTTTGGTCTTTGACAGTGGCCCCCACAAAATACTTCAGATACTTAAATGTGTAAAATAAAAAAAAAACCTATGATAATTCTGAAGTATTCTAGCAGTGTCCAACACTTGTAGCTTGGGGACCTTCCTGAGACAGTTAGTTTGCCCAGGTACAATACATCCCAATGGTTTTTTTTTTTCCTGTAAAACTGTCCAACCTCTCCTTGACCTTTCATAGGCTTTTCACATTTATGTAGTGTCTTCAGACAACAGAAACAAAAGGAGAATGTATATCTCTCAGATGAAGGACTATCAATTAGAAATGACACTGTAAACTGAAATTTACTGTGGGACACTGAAATTTGATTACAGTAACCTTGATCCTCTCTGCTGATCAATAGCTACACCTTGAGCTTCAGGCACATTGTGGCTATTTAGAACAGATGATAAATGATGAAGAATAGCAAACAACAAAAAAGACAGCACAAAGGTTTTATATTTTAAAAGTGCTTTAGTCATCTAGGTTTCTTGTAATTGAAACATTGGTCTTCAATTTATGAAGACTTTTAAACAGCTGATCATGCTTAGATTTTTCCTTATGCTATCTTTTGGGAAAAGTACCAACCCCTTTGTTCAGGATAGAAACAAGATGCAGTAACTATTTATAGACTGAGCATAGTTTTTCCCTGATATTTCCCTGTAAAGAATTAATGAAAAGTAGGCTGTTAGCTTTCAACCTTCTTAAATGTTGGTGGACTTTTGTTTTGTTTTGTAAACTTAGCCTGAAGTAAGATACATATGTGTGTATATATATATACACAAAACTTTTAAAAATAGGATTATATAGAAATCTGTCAAAAAATAAAACTGTAAGGCTACACTATCCAACATCAGGGTGGGGAAGGGCAGCAAATAAAGCAGTTTTAACTCTAAGAAAGCTATTAAAAAATGCAACAGAATTTTCACTCCTCTTCATGTTGATTTTTCTGATCTGCCTTTTATTTACCAGTAAAATACACCTTGACTTTTTCACATCCTGGACCAAAACATAGTCTGCTGCTTGTGAGTTATGTACCTTCAAACTGCATAAACAAAAGATGTGGTTTTCAGTGTCTTCTGGTTTATTTTACATTTCATCCCTTGCCCATGCTTTTATTTCAATGTAGGAAAAAATGCAACAGTGAGGAGAGACAGTCCTAATTTGAGAAACTTCTGTGTGCTCGGAGAAATAAGTGGTTGGGTTTTTGACACCCCTCCTTCCCCCCGCATCTGGATGATTTATATTTTGCATCAAGTATTTGGTTTTTAATCCTTTAACAGAATGCTTGAAGTTTTGAAATAGAACATAGTATGATACTTGTATATAAACTATTTAGCTGGTAACACTTAATCCATCTGTTATTGCCATCCCCCGAGCACAGTGCTTACCAGGGGTGATGTGTTTACTTATCTGGAATAGCAGCAACAGTTTCATGTGGCAATTTTTAAAATAAAACAATTTTAAAATGGTTTCAACTACCAGATATATTCTTCATTGCATGGCAAATAGTAAATCTTGTGTGTCCCATTTTTATTACTTTTTCCCATGGAACTACCTCCTTCAATCTATAGTTTTCCAGTAGGAGTGTTAAGAGCTTTAATGTAGGGTATGCTATCTGTGGTAAATACCATCAGGGATGTGAAAATAAGTATTTATTCTCACTGCCTAATTTGTTAGACTATTTTCCAATAGGCTGTGGGTTTCCATACAAAGCTGACTGACATTTCAAGTAGTTGCCAAAACTCAGAGCTTCATAATTTCTGCTAGAAATATTTACTTAGTTGTGGAAATTACACCTGGGGAAATAAAACTAGTTTCATGGCTTGGAAAGTATCATTTGTTTCGGGACTGGCTTCGTCTTATATAAAGCTGCCAGGGAAAGATTGTTCCAGAAATAGATCCTCTTTTTGGCAGAGATGCTTGTATCAGAGCTCTGATTAATTAATAAGTAGCTCTAGGATGGGGAGAGGGAGGAAAATAAGAGCACACTACTGCAGACTATATGGGACTGTGGGGTCCTGAATCACCAAGGCACAAAGGATTGCTTTTCTTTGTTATTGGAAATAGCAATTTTAACTACTAGTCTCTTCCATGTAAATAGTAACTTTTCAGATCCGTCTCAATGGGCAATCTTCTGTGTACCACTTGCCTTTCAGATGATGGGAGCAAGCCAGAGCTACTTGAGTCCTGGTTTGTTTTGCTTGTTTTGGGCTTTTATTTTTTTGTGTGTGTATGCACTTAGGATGCAGTCTTTTACTCCTGTGTAGCAAGTGTTTTGGAGGCTCGAGTGGCTCAGCAGTTATGCCCATTTGCTTTGCTTTGAGGCAAAGTGTACTTTGTCTGCTCCCTGAATGTGTAGTCTAAAGTGTAAACCAATAGGAAACCTGTCCCTACCCCAGAATAATATAATTATTCTAGGAATGAATTAATACTCTAAGTTTAACATGTCACAGGGGCTTAAGAATGTTCCTGCTGTCAGGTTGGAATTTGGCACTGGTGCAACAGTGTGCTTGCTTAAAAACATTGGTGCACCAGCTTTTTCTCTCATTGCTTTCCATATAACTTCTGAAAGGTGCCAATGATAAATGAGTCATCTTGCATCTTTCCCATTTCTCCTAATGAATAGAAATGTGTCTATTAACTTGCTAGGAGTGGAGTAGCTTCTCCCACTAGTAGTAAAGAATCAAGATTACTTTCAGTCTTAAAAGGCAGCATAAAGCAGTGGCTGTAAACACTACATATCTTCAGAAGGTACACTGCTTGGTAAAGCCTAGAGAAGAGAATTAATCTTACTGCTAAATGTCTGGAAGTTAGAGATACTTGGTCAGCTGTCTGGTTGGAAAATGCCAGGGTCTTAGGAGTAACTAAGAAAGCAGGGCTTCAATTTAAAAAAAACAGGCAAGGGACAGGGAAATGCAAATGGTAATGCAAAACTAGGAAATTAATAAATCACTCCCATCGCATTTGTTTTGGGTGACTAATTTTTTGAACAATGTGTTTTTTTGAAACCTTTGTTTGACTTGGTTGACATGTCATTTCAGAACCTAGATTTTCTATTTAGTGTCCCGTTTCCCCCCCCCCCCCATCACAATGTGTCTTTGTAAGACTAAGTGGAAGCTTTCTAACACTTGTTTTGTTTTGTAAGTGCCTGACTCTGGGGGGGGAGGTGGGGGAGGGGTGTGTGTGTGAGGAAAGAGAAAAAGTAAATACTGTCATAGTTTGTCTGCTTAAAAGCTCTTCCAATATCTCTTTTACTGCATTGATATCTGAATTTAATCCAAATCCATACACACTTCAAACCTCTCCAGTCTTAAGAAACCTGGAGATGACCAATTCAGAATTACCTAGTATTGTTTGCACAGTTTCTCTCCAGGAAACCCTCATGGTGAATCAGAATCCGCTTTGCTCTTCCAGAAGAATCAGGACTTTATAGTATTGTGGAAAACTTCAAGTCATGACTGTGCCAACCTGTTATGTTAATATTTTGGCAAACCATTTCAGTGGATTTCTTATGCAAATTCTGTGGCAGTTGGTGTGTTGATAGGCTTGGCCTGTTGGAAGAGCAGAGACTGAACTTTTAATATAGCCATCCTCCTTTGGGACAGTCATGTCTGGGCTATGTTTCTGTGGCTCACAACAAAAACCTGTTTCAGCTCCTCCCCTGACTTGTTTCAGCCTGAACTCAGATAAAATGTTTCTGATTTTCTATCCTTAATATATTTGCATCCCCATGCTGCTGCTGTGCAAATTTATGACACACCTTTATGAAATGTGTAGCATGGTTGTGGAAAATGAAGTTTACAGACATGGCTGGAATTAACTGCAATTTACATTGCAATATATTTTAGTGTTGTTTGTGAATATCTTTCCTCAATACTCACCAGGCTGTAATACATATGAGGACATAACTGAACAGTTACTTACCGGAGGTAAGTATATTGTACATAAACTCAGGAGACTGTAAATTTCCTGGCTCTATTTACCTTTATTCCATAAAATATTCATGCTGATAATCTTTGCAGCTCAGAGACACTGAAAGATGAGCCAAAAAAAGAGTGAATAGTTCCTCTAAACTCTACTGAGGCACTTGGGAGTCATTCTGATTCACGCCTAGGGATTTCACAAGGATTTGACATGCTTGATCTTTACCTTGTAATTAATTGTCAGAGCTGCTATATCAGCTTTAGAAATCATTTTCTGCTAACTGGCCAAAAATAGCAGTGTTGGTCTTTCAAACCGTTGCCTTTTATGTGTGAAATCAATTGCACCAAGAGCGTGTTCTTTTAACAAGTAACAAAGAGAATCATGTTCTATTATGTCATCTGATTTGTTTCAAAATGTTAACACTTTTAATTTCACAATGCTTTCTGTGCATGGTGAGGGTGTATTAAATTTAGTCTCATAAAAAAAAAGAATTCTGCATCTGGATACTCCTTGTCAAATTATTAGATGTACGCAATTTCACTTCATTGTAAAGTTTTTTTTATGTTATATTGTCAGTCAGACAAAGAGAGCACTCTTTTCCTGCTGAAAGTGTTATTTTAGAGATTGTCATCTCATCTCTCTTGCTGTCAGTACATGCCTGATAACTAATAAAAGCTTGCAACTGGTATAGTTTCAAGCTACTTTTCTCCTGTTTTCCTCTTTGCTGCAATAAAAATAATCGGTTCTGTTGGGTAGGTCTTTGTCCCTGCAAAGACCACTTTCTCTTTAATGTAGAGAAAGTGTATAGAAATGGTGGAAACAGAGAAGCTTCCTGCAACTGCCACAGTGATAATCCTTGAAAATATTTGTAATTCAGACGGGTAATTCAGGTATGTAATCCAATTAGGTTGGGCATTAGGAAAGATTTTTTCAGTGAAAGGGTTGTTAAGCATTGGAACAGGCTGCCCAGGGAGGTGTTTGAGTCCTCATCCCTGGAGGAGTTTAAAAGATATATAGATGAGATGTTGAGGAAAAATGGTTTAGCAGTGGAATTGGCAGTGTTAGGTTAATGGTTGGACTCGGTGATCTTAAAGGTCATTTCCAACCCTTAAGGAGACTGTGAAGCTGCCCAGTCCTTGCTTAGCCCAAGGGCTTTGAGGAATCAAGAGCAAGACTGAAGTATAGCAATCTATCTGTTGCAAAAATATGCACTAGACCTTATTAAATCTGGC
This sequence comes from Actenoides lindsayi, assembly GCA_025331215.1. Classification (NCBI taxonomy): domain Eukaryota; kingdom Metazoa; phylum Chordata; class Aves; order Coraciiformes; family Alcedinidae; genus Actenoides; species Actenoides lindsayi. The sequence goes on from WTSP01020352.1 coordinate 25,121, forward strand.
AGACACGTTCCAGTCCTGTCGCTTCTACTCTTAATACGAGAACAAGAAAGATACTGTTATTGTAGTGCATATCCTCAGAAAAGAAAAAGGTAGTTTGACAACTTACTTTCAGTTAACTGTTATCAATCATGTTGACTCTTCCATCATCTGTTTGTTGAGAATATGGCTCCTCACATTGGAAACTGAGACTTTTTGCAGTTAATATAAATATTTTTCTTTGGCTCAGGTTAGAAGATAAATATATTTGAACATGCCCAGCTGTGACAGCTTGTTTAATTTGTAAGCTTTATTTATAAGCTTTGAAAAGGTGAGAACTTAAGAATTATTAAAGGTAGAAAAAAGTCTTATTCTGTGAAGTATTAAATTATTTTTTAATTTTTAAGAATCTGTATTTTCAGAGATACCAGGCTGTATTTTTTTCTTTAGCACTAGGAAGTACTCTGCTGCCTGTCTCAAGAGAAGCCAAAAAAGGAAAGATGCGAGCTCTTCAGATGAGACAATTCACACTCCAGTCAGTTTTCAATGGCTGGTGATCACAAAATTTAAAAACAAACAAGGAATCTCATTCAACCCCTGTCCCCCAAGTATAAGAAATCCTCTAAATGCCCTCAAGCTATTCTTTTTTTTTCTTTATTGCCTAAGGGAAACTTACTCTTTTCTGTTGAGTAGAAGTTTAGAAAGTGTTTACTTGTACCGATTATGTTAATTAAAGGGATCTCAGTTTTGCAAGACTGAAATCCATCTGGCCATCCTGTTCTTTATAATTACCTGTCACAACAAAGAGAATATATTAAGATGGAAAACAGATTGATATAAAATTCTGTCTCATCTGATCTGTAAGGCTTATCAACAGTGTATTTCATGGAACTTGATTGTATCCAGCAGTTTTCAGGAGGCTCCTGATATCCATCATGTGAGAAGGCTTCTTTAAAGAAAGAGTACTTAATCTTTTCCAATTTATATGAGCAAATCAACAATACTATTCTTGTACCTCTCATTTTTTAATTTTTTTTATTTATGTTTTTTTTCCCCTCATGGAAGCAACATTTAACAGTGCTACTTGAGCCTCTCTGGTAGTTTCATACAGGAATCTCCTTTTAATACTCCTTGGTATGAGTACAGTGTTTTACTGGAAGCACTTAGGTATATACCTATGGCATGTTATTTTAAAACCTATGGATATGCCCTGATTTGGCTTATCTTTTAATCTGATAATAATTTGATATCTATTATCATAAGAGATAGAAACAACGCATTCAAGGAATGCTGACATCTGGGAAACTTCAACTTGCTTCTGGAGAAAAATATCAGCCTTTTTACAGTATATTTCTCTTCAATAGCAGTAAAACCCAACAACATTCAACCCCATTAAAATACATGGATAAAAATATAACCTGGCTGTGTGTTTTTAGTTGTGTGTATAAATATATAGCTGTAAATGTATATTTAAATATAGTGTAAATGTAACTATACATATGTATACATCTATGCATGTGTGTATCTGCACAGAAAATGCAGCAGAGCTAAATGACTTTCTAACTGACACAATAAAATGAATAGCTTTATTAAGGTCTTAGTTCTTCATAAAAAAACCCCTAAACATTGAAAAGTAGAAGAATTTGTACTAAAGTTGTTACTTGGGGCTTCAAGTAGATGTGTATGCATAGTCAAATATAAACCAAGCTCTTAAACAGAGGAATCTCTACAGAGATGAGTTGAACTGTGTTAATGTAGATCACTAGATTGGCTGCCCCAAGGTTTTTTTTTTTATCAGGCTTATCACTGCAATTTTTAGAATTATTAGAATTAATTAGAATTAATATTCTGTGCAGTTTAGGGATCTTATTTAGAAAATAGTTTTTTTATTTAAAGAGGTGTTTTCACTTATTTTAGGGACAGAAAAAAATGATCTTGAGTCAACTTTATGGACTGTTTTCTTTCTCCTTCAGCACTCAATTATTTTCATTCTTATAATGTGTACACAAACTTTGTAATTTCAAGTAAGCAATACATATTTTTCTAAGTTTTGATAAATTCTACTTTTAAATTGTTCCTTCAGCTTCAGTTGACTGGGACTGCAGACGCAAGTTCATGAACTGAATAATTATTATTAGCCAGTGTTTTTTCAGTTACTCCCCTTTTATTGTTTGTGGCCTCTAACTCTTGCTCATCTACTCTCTTGGCAAAGCAGATGTTCTTTTGCAGGATCACTTTAAATCACACAGCATAATAAACCTAAGCATATATAAATGCATGCCTTAAGGTATGTGTATAGTTACTTACAATCATCAAAAGAAGTTCCACATGTTAGAAATTAGACAGTAGATCTATAGCTCTGAAATCCTCTTTTTGCACTGACTTCAGTGTTTAAAAGTCAGAGTGAATTACTGACCGTTTGGCATTTGATAAATATGATCCTTTGTCCTCACAGGCCTCTATGGGCTTTACTTTGATAGATACCTAGCAAAACATCCCCATTACTCATTCTTCAAGAAATAAAATGTGATGCTGGGCACTGTGGCTATTAAGTCCCACCCACACTTGTTTTTTATTCCTTTGAGAGAAACCTTGATTATTAATTGAACTGGTATATGTTTCATAGAAGTCTTAAGGTTATCTCATTAGTGACTGAGGTTTTTTATTTAAAATTATGAAAATGTTCTGTAATGTATGAATTATATGCTTCAGCACTACTCCAGAAGAAAACTTCATTCTTGAATTCCTTTTCCTGTATTTTTGCTCGGTCCATTTGTGGACCAAACATATATATGTGGGTCATAGGGTGCATGAGATTGGATCTGGGAGTATCCTGGATGCAGCGAGGAGAGAGAGCCAAATACTCCTTAGAGAAGGGTCTGTAAGAGAAGCTGACTGCCAGATGATGGTTTCCCATAACTTCCGAAGGTAACTGGATCAGTGTTAGTTCTGCTTTGCATTGGAGCAGAAAAGTATTGATCAGATGATCAACAACACGTTGCCGCTTTGAAGGAATCCTTCCAGGTTCCCCAGCCTTAGCCTCCTTCAGAAAGTTGAGGAATTGTCACTAACAGAGAGAGGCAGGGTGCTGTTGCAAGGTCTTTATTTCTTGCTCTTAAGTCTCACCAAGTTCAATTTTTTTTTCTTTTGTTTTTAATTGTAAAGTGTAGGAGACCTTCACATAACTGTATCTTGAAACTGCCTGGGGTTGGTGGGGCTTTATTCTTTGTATTTACTATGTTATAGAACTGATAGCAGAGAGATCAAGTATGTGTATTTCTTTCTAAATATCAGCATGTTGCTCTACTGTTGTGATAAAGTAGACTTCTGAGTACAGACTCCCAGATAGTCTTGGCAAAATAAGGTGGCAGACAGATGTTTGTGAACCAGAGAACTGCCTTGGGAAAAAAGCCTCTCAGATGCAAGGTTTTTTTTTCATTGCTCCACTGACAAAATTGCTCCACCTTGTCCTCTTAACGCAACTGTGTGTGTGCCAAATCTCAATCTGTCCAGGGATCTGTCTGTATCCAGGAGAGAAGGAAATGTTTGTGTCTCTTTGGGTTCTTATTTTCTTTTGTGAGAGAAAATAAAACTTTCAGTGGCTTTTTGGGGCTGAAGCTGGCACTCTGTAGTTATGTCCTACACATATAAATTTAATACACACTTTGAATTTATCATTAGAGAGAAGAATGGAAATCTTGACTATAAAATGCAGAGACAAGACAATGTATGCCTTACATATGTTTGTCTTCTGAAAAATAATGCTTCAGAGACTGTCCCTCCTAAAGATGTTGACAGAGATAGTAGAAGTCCTCTGCCTTTAAAGGGAGTGGGCTTCAAATGCAATGTTTTTCTGTGGCTTAAATATAAAGGTGTAGTGATTAATATACTGAATCACATAAAATAGCATTTACAAAAATTGCAAAGAACAATTTAAGTTGTTCAAACTTCCTTCCACGAAGCGTTTGTGATTTGGTCTGTCTTCTCTGAAGAGTATCTTATGTGATTTGATTTTTAAAAATTTTTTTTAATATATGCTTTGTGGGGAAAGGTATTGAAGAAAGCAGATATGAAGAGGGTAAACTGAACAGCCAATACTGCCAATAGTAAATAACGTCTTCAAAGTTAGCTTGCAGCGTGTAAATTAGGGCTGCCAACTCTTCCTTGTGCTGTGGTTAAGAAAACAGCCACAAAACATAAGAAACTAAGTGACTGTAAGGAGACATATTAGGCATTTTAATTCCTACCTTGTTCCAGAGGTCTAGTATTAACATCCTTCCCTGCATGATTCAAGCAGGAGCACTTGTACAGAAATCTCAAAGGCAATCTGGTTTCTTAAACTATTTCCAATATTTTTCTTTACTGCAGCTCCAAGTTGATTGGAACCTATTTTCTCTTTGCCTTTGGGAAAGATGTAGTAGATTCCTGCAGAAATTAAATTTCTCTATGGAAATATTAGTAGGAAAATTAAGGATTGAAAGCTGTCAGATTCTATCATGATTGAAATTCTGTCACAGCTTAATTAGTAATGTACTAGATTATTCATTTTTAAATAGAATCTCCTACTGTAGTGCTTGATAACATTTTTGGGGAAAAGTTGAGTGGGTATGAAATATATAGGTCTGTACAGTGACATTTATTTTGGGGGAGGGTGCATGTATGTTTAGCCTCTCTTAGAACCAGTATTGCTTTAGTGCAATTTTTGCAGTCAGTGACTTTATTTCAAATTCACCAGAATTTCATCTGCCATACAGAGTATAAAACAATTTATTCGGAAGAAAAGTACAGGTATCATTTGAGATGTTACTCTGTTTCTGAAAGGTAAGAGTTATGCTGGGGCAGGAAGAAATGGGTCCCCAAAAGAATTATTAGACACTCTTATTCCTTATTTTCAGGATCTAAGAGTGGATTTTTTTGTGTTGTGAAATAAGAATTATTTCACTGTTGATGTAAAGAGATTTTTCCAAATAATGTGTAACAGGCAGGATTATCTTGGTGCTGAACTGCACTCCTACTGCAGTAGCCTTCAGGGCACAGTGCTGACTGAGATGGTCTGTATGATCATTGTAGCCTGTGGTTGAGAATCCAGGTTATTCATGTTCAAATCATTGATGGATAGAGTGTGCCTGAATTTCTTTAAATGTTCCTGATGACCAGTAGTTAAACTGAAGACCATGCTCATCTAAAAAGCAGAGCTGAAGATGGTCAGTGAAAAGCAGGTGGTGGGTGGATGTTGTGGGTATGCAATGGCTCTGGATTGAAGTTGTTGACAAGAAGACTGGGTTCTTTAACACATGAATCTGAACTTAGTTTATATTTCTAATTTCTTGGCTTAGGCCAGCTATTGTTTCAACTCTGTAACCTTCTGTGGAGGGTGCAAGAGCAGGTTATAACTAGAGGGTTCCTTGCTAAGAGCAGAGGGGGAATATGTACAAGGTGGAAGATGCTGCAGTTGAGTTGTTGCTCTGAAGCATTGAAAATGGTATAAACCTCATACACTTAAAAAGATGTAATCCTATGAATTTTGTTTATTTAGAGAAAAGACAGTATAAATGAAGATAAATCTGCCAGCAACTTTAAGAAAGTTGCTGACTAGCAACATAGCTTTAAATGGGGTTCAGTAATAATAACAGTCATAATATTCAGATTCTGTTTTGGAAGAAGGGCAGAGAGAGCACTGATAAGAGGGTGAAACAGCAATGTTACATATGGTCCAGCGAAGAAAAGATAAAACTGAAATGTAACAAGGGCTTCACAATTTACAGCTCTACAAAATGACATGGTCTGGTTGTATCTCTATCAGTCCTGTGGCTGTTACTACATTAATGACTTTTTTTTCAATTGCATTGCTCTACAATTTAAGTCAATGAGCAAAAACTAAGCTGGGGCAGGTAGTGCATGTGCCATAAATGTATTTCCCCACTGTACTTTAGAGAGCAACTATAGAAAGTGTTGAATCAAATTTTGGCAAGGAACTATGTAGTACAGGCAGCTCCTATCACTTTCTTAAAAATGATACACAGTTTATATTCCTCTCTACTCTGCCCTTCCTTGCTCTTTATTTTTCTTCAGGATGCTTTTATACACGCTTGCATAAACAGAAATTCCATCGTGTTTGTATACAAAACACAAGTGATATGAATGTCTTGGGTTCCTTCCAGTAAAAGGAATTATTGCACATCTTGTTGGAAAATGTGTGTATGACTGTATATAATCCCACAGTTTCTACAGCAACTTTGTTATAATGTTTTCACCTATCTATATTTACAGGTGAGGTCAATTGAGATGATGCTAGTATAAATTACGCATGAATATAGAAATGGACTTTAAGAGTATAGCTATTGCACGGAAACTGTGGGAAAGTAACATGATACACTCAAGAAGTCTCTTGGGCTGAGTGATAGTTTTTTCATTTGCTGCCTAGCAAATGTTTTAACTGAGAATATAATTTGGGTGTCCAAGTAGTTCATGCATTCCAGACCCTCTCCTCCTCCAGAACAGTACTAGTAAGAAAGGCAGGCTGCAGTATGTACCCACACTGAAGCAGCTGAAGCCTGCTGCTGGTCTGTTACACTTGAGTTTGCTGCACTACAAATTCACTGTGGTGACTCCAGTGCAAGTATGTTCTCTTCAGCCCTGGCTGATTTTGGTGCTACTCTGAAATGGGCCTATCAAGAGTAATTTGCTGGAGTATTTTAGTCTTTGTGGGGGGTGTGTGTGTGTGTTAGTGCTGCTTCCCCACACTGCCCCCCCCCAAGGGCTAGTAAATATCAGCTGTCTTTGCTAACTTATACACATGTAATACAGCCACTTAAATCCATACTAACTGAAGGGTGAAAAGTTGTTTAAAAGTCAGTCTTACTTTTCTCTATGTTTTTCCTTGACTGTTAAATTTTTAAAGAAATGTTTATCCCTGTACTAGAAAAACAGAAGTTCTGACTCCCCCTTACTTATGCATACAAACTTGCATACTAAACAAAGACTTTTTAAAAGGGTTTGATCTGTTGTTGGTCCTGTACTTGCTGAAATGGGTAACATTCTGAACTGTGATTTGTGTTGGCACAGTCTGTAGGTGTGGAGGAATTTTAAATTTGTTTGCTATTTTACAGTTCAAGAGAATCCCAGTCTTACCTTCTACTGTTTTGGTGAAAGCAAATAACCAAACACTGAAACTTGTTGGTTAAGAGATGTGTGACACAAAAGGTTTTGTTGTTTGGTTTCTTTTCATTTTAAACTTGACTGGATTCTGCTGCTCTTAACAGAGGTTGTAAACATGTGTGCAGGGATATATCAATTGAGAAAATTCTCCATACTGAAGAAATTGAAATTAACTTGAAATACAGTATGGAATCTGTAACTTGAAAGCAAACAGAAGTGCTGCACAAAGCATTAAGTGTTGGGAGTATTTGGAACACATGAAAGCATCTTGGAGTTAGGAGCACTGGGAAATGTCTTTGTGGTCTGCAAGAGGTATTGAATTGAAGAGCCTTCTGAATGGACAGAGGAATGTTTTTTAGGAACTATGGGATATCATGAGTGAAAGGAAAAGGGAAAATGTTGTATCTTCTGTGTTTTGTTTTAATGGTAATGTGAATAGTGTCAATACTAAGGAAACTTTAAAGTTGGAATAGCGATTCCCCCTCCCTTTAATGGAATTAGGCCTAATTTCGAAGGAAGTCACAGCTGGAATTAAAAACAAACTTCAAAAATGGAGTAGCATCCAAAATGAATAGTTAGAACATCCATTCTTTAGCCTTCTAAATCATATCCTGTCGTATGCTATGCTTAATGGTTTATAGTAACTTAGAACCGGCTTTGTAGTCAGTGATTGCTCAGTCTTAAAAACATATAACCTAGAATCTTTATAAAGCTTACATTTTTGTAGATTGTGAGCTCTGTAAACCTTTCATTTGTGGGTCTGTTTCTGTGAGATATGACTCCTTAAATGGCGATATGTTTGTCCTGGTTATACAAAGACTAGTATTATACTTAATAAATATTCACACAAATTATATTTGCCGTAGATCCTTAACTCTAAAATGTGTACAAAAGCGATGAAAGGTGTGTGACTTTTTTTTAGGAATGCTAATTAAGGGTGCGTTTGGTCAGACTGCATGTTATCTGGAGAATGAGGTCTCTTGTTTACTGATGGAGCTAGTGCTTAACAAGCAGTTTTAGATACTGCAAGAAAATTTGTTCTGTCTTGAAATGACAGTAATTCTAGATGATGGGAGAGACAGCTGTTTCACTATCAATCCTAAATTGAGCTCATCAGCAGTATGGTAAACTGAGGAGAGTAGTGTTTATGAGCTTGAAAGCTAATAGATATTTAGGAAGAAGAGTGTACAGTCACTGGAGTGAGGTATAAACAATTATTATGCACTTTAACAGTAATCATTTCAATTGGGAGTGAGCCTCACTGTGAACAGGAGACAATGGTGGTATTCAAGTGGTACTGAGTGGACTTTTATCAGAGCTACACAGAGATTTTTTTGCAGCCTTTCTGCATTCCTGCCTGTCTTCAGTCATTTCAGATGCAGACTGTCACCTTAGCAGGAAAGTTAAATTCTTCCATGAGGTGTCCTGTCCTGTTCCTCCATTTCTATGTGCCTCTGGATCAAGTTCTGTGTGTATTTCTGTTGCACCAGTCAGTAGTGTAAGAAATGTTATGTTTTACAGGGATATTAAATCATTTGAGCAGCCTATGCTCTCTCTTTACTATTGACTTAGTTTCTAAGTCTTCATAGCCCTGCTTTCTCTCTCCATTTATAGCATTCCATCTCCATCCTAGGTCCAGCAAGAAACCAGAAAATGTTAGATGTCAGAGAACTACAGAACAAACAAACAAAAACCAAATAAAAATCATTCTGGGCAAGTCTATACCCTGCAACTCTTGAGCAGAAGGTGATGCTGTAGATTCTGTTTTGGTTTGAATGAGCCATATTGAAAAATAATGGCTTCATGTCCTACTGATAAAATGAGTTTTGGGGTACAAAAGGTGCTTAAATACCGGAGCTGTTCCTTCTGATTTTGATTCCTATGAATTTTTCGGTGTCTGGAAACAAATGTGGTATGTTTGTCAAATAGCTTCCTTCAATTTCCCTTGGCCTCTTAAAACCCAAACAAAAAACAACCCCACAATGCAACTTGTATGAAAGTCAAATTAGTGTCTTCGTTTAGTGAAGAGACTCTGACTCTGCTGATCTTTAAGAGAAATACTGAAGTATCTGGCCTTGCTGTTTTTTGTATCTCGGAATGGTTTGTATGTAGTAGTTGTGTAGAAAAATACAACTTTTTTAAGATTCTAGACAATGTCTTTGAATAGACTAAAGCATCACATAATCTGTGAGCTCTTTGTGGTGATTGACAACAAGAGTGACAACTGTGTCTGTGGTTTTGTGAAATTGATACCTTCTTACTAAAGCCTAGAATGAGATCATCTATTATTTCCTTAGGCTTTCTAATAGTGACAATGAAAGGTCAGTACCGAGCAGGATTATGTTTGAATCATTCATGATCTGATGCTCTGTATCCAATTACCAATCTCCTGAAAAATCTTTTTCATGCAGTTCTGAATTACTTCTGGAAATGCTGCTATTAAATACTTATGTTGCTTGCAAAAAAATGCTGGTGTAGAAAGATGTAGCCTTATTCTTGAGTCCTTTTTAGAGTCCCAGAAGACATGGCTTTTGCCTAATTTGTAATAACTTCCAATTTTCTAAGTCCATAAAAAACTGACTGCATCCATTAAGACCTCTCCTATATGAATTCTTTGAGAGGGAAGTTAAAAGTTGGTTGGTGTGCAATATTAAATGCTTGTAGGGTTCCTTTGTAACTAAAGTGGCGGTAAAAAACTCCATCCCAAAACAAAACCAGTGAACAATACCTATACAGTGTTGGTTCTTTTCTTTTTAATGGATTAAACATTACTACTCAGTTGTTCTGTGGCTAAAGGATTGGACAATGGTAATTTAGAATGCGAAGAGATGTTGAAGCAAAATAAAGACATTAAGGAAAGGAGTGGTTTAGACTGACCATGAGGAAATAATCCCTTTTGCTCTGGGTTGTAGGATATTTTCTAGAGGCTATTCAAAATAATGGAATATGTTCAGCCAAGTGACAATTCAGTTTTGAAACAGTAGTAGAGCAGCTTGGAGAATACCACAATGTTGATGGAAACCACTTCTGTTTCTGAGTGCTTGTAAATGGGAACAAGTGATCACTCTGCACTACCAGGAATCAAACTAGAGGATGGTAGAAGTTCCTTTTCTGGATTTTGGAGACCTTTTTTCTGTTTATCAAAGACTTCTGCTTGTGCCTGATGCTCAGCCTCTGTTACAATCTTACCCTTATATAGGTGGTTTAAATATGCCACTCTCAAGACTATAGATTAAAAATCAAAGTGAAGTCCAGTGTTTTTTACAGCTTTTAGCTGGCCTTCATCATACTGCTAATGTTCCTAAAAGATGTGGCTTTGCTTTTATGAACTGTTTAATGTTAATCTTGTTCTTGTCTGTCTGTAGTTAACTGTAAACTTTTGTTGGCTGTTGGAATTTTGTATCTAAAGGAGAAGTTATTTATACTTTTTTCTTTTGTACAGATTTCTAATTCTTTGGGATATTTTGCATAATGACACTGCTGTTAGTGTTTCAAAAATTCATGTTATTTATAAGTGCTGATGGAAATCTATTCCTTTATTTGACTAAGTAAGCCTTGAGCTGATGAGAGATGTTCATTCTGCCACACTTCAAGCTCTGACATGGGACAAGAGTATTTTGGAAAGCACATAAGATTTTTAATGCTGGAATTTTACCATGGAGAAAGATAGTGGGTTGACAACTACTGTTGATTAGGCTATAGTTTAAAAAGCATAGTTTTCAGAAAGGCTTCTTTTTTTAATCACTACAAAACTAGCCTTGAGAGATTATGTTGCCTTATTCAATTAGACACTAACAATTTGGAATAGTTCTTCATACTGTTTCAGCCCCATAAAAGCCATGATGATGCCTCTGCCAGAAAGGTGGCTTTCTTTTTGAGCACATAAGGGAAAAGCTTTACATTTTCTTCTCAATTTTCTCACATATTTTACTGTCTATCTTGATATCACTGTAAAAAAGAAAACAAAATATAATACAGATTAGAAAGATTTTGCCAACATTGTATGGCCTGCTTTTTGCCAGTGTTTTATGTACATCACTGAACTTGCAATATTTTTCTGGGAGAATTTTTTTACAGATGTAAATATCATACTTAGAGAAACCAAGATCTGCTTTTCTATCCCATAGTTTACTCAAAACAAGTGTTCTGTCATTATAAGCAGAAATAGAAGTAGTAATGTTCAAGAATACTTCCTCCCTCAGGCATGAACCTTCCCTGCCTTTGAATTTGATAGATACATGCCTTTAAATTGTTGTTACTTAATGCAACTGAATAAAACTCAACCGCTACCAGAATAATGAGATAAATGTGATGAAACTGTTGTCCTTCGTGTTGGAAACCTTGCTGTAAAGAAAATGCTTCTCTATCCAACTTTGGAGAAATAACGTGCAGACATGTCCTATTATCCTAATATTTTCCCTCTTGTAACTAATGTTATCTATTTGCAAGAACAAATGCTAGATACGAATAAGAATATTTCAATGAAAATAAAACTAAAACTGTTGATAAATATACATGCTCTAGCTTCTTAAATACTTAATTTTCGAGGACTTTTATTGTATTTTGCTGAAAAAAAGGTGTTTTCTGGAAAAATCAGTATTTAATGAAATACTTATATTCAGCATTGTCAGTAAAGTTCTGTTACAAGGTTTAAAAATATTTAATTAATACATGCATAACTTGAAGTAGAAAATGTATTGATTGATTGATACTCCCTAGATCTAAGCTGCAAAACCAAATATAATTATTAGAAAAAAAAATGAAATTTGCACTCACCAGTCTTGGTGGGGTGAGAATATTGCATTGATTTATAGGGGAGTAGGATGCTCTTAAGCATATAACTATTGTGTGCTTTTCGGTGTTCAAGTCAGAGCAGGGGTATGAACTAGATGAACTCCAAAGCATCTTTTCCACCTCAACTATTCTGTAATTCTGTGGCTGCAAAATACAGAAATTGTGTACTCATCCTTCTATATTTATTTCTTTTTCATAGTTTAATAAGCAAACTAACTCATTTTTCAGTGCTCAGAATCCTGCAATATGAATGTCGGGCAAATATGATTAAGACATAACTGAAGACAGTTGCCATAGAGCGAAGCAGCGGCAACAGCCATGGTAAATCCTATAGACAAGCGCTAGATTAAGGCCAAAAAGGGGTTCCCATAGCCAGGGGGTCCCAAAACAAGAGCAGCAGGAGCCGGCAGCTCTCCCATAAGCAAACCTGAGAGGGTGAAGTGGATGGGGGCGTTGCTGGAATAACGGCAAGCTTCTTAAACACGGCAAAATCAGAACTACCTCTCAGTTGCTGGAGAGCAAAGCAGTGGTAACAGCCATGGTAAGTCCTGTAGCTGAGTGTCAGGGTTTAGGGTCAGGGCAGCCCCTTAGACCTATAACAGATGCTCTCTGATAACTCCCCTACCTCCCCAAAGAGAAAGGGAATAAGGCAGAGAGACTTAACAATTACTGAAGGAAACTAGAACAGCTTTAAAGAAAACTAAATTAATAAGAATAAAAATGGACTATATACAAATATATACCAAACCAGTATTGAACCCAACCCCCCTGATAGTAATTACATCACCATCACCACTGATGCTGTGGAGCAGGCACTGGGGGAGTCCCAGACTGGACCCTTCAGCAGCTGGGAGGAGCTGTCTTCAGGATTTGGACCCTTCAGGTCCTCAGCTCTATGCCAAATATGACATATATGGGATGGAATACCTCATTGGTCAGTTTAGGGTCACTTGTCTTGTCCGCTCCTCCCTGCAGGTGCAGCCTTTCACTTTGCTGCACTCCCTAGGGTGGTACACAAGATCCAGCAGTGGCCTTGGTCTGCACACCAATCATTGGTGGTAACTCTAAACATGAGGTGTTATCACTGCTAGAAACAGACACTGTCTGTGAGAACGGGCTGCTAACTTCAGAAAGTGCAGGCAGTTAGAAGAACTGAGCTGAAAAATAAAATTACAGGACAGAATTAGTTCTGTTTGCACTCAAACCAGGACACTGAGCTCTAGATTGAGACCAAAAAGGTGTTTCCAAAGCCAGGGGTCCCCAGACAAGAGTGGTGAGAGATGGCAGGAGCCAGCAACTTTCACATGAGCAAATCTCAGAGGATGACATTCTTGGGGGTGTTGCCAGAATAATGATGGGGTTTTTAGCCACAGTGAAATTGGAACTGCATTTCAGTTGCTGGAGAGTGAGGCAACGACAACAGCTGTGGTAGGTCCTCTAGCCAAGCGCTCGATTAATGCCAAAAAGGGTCCCCAGTGCCCGGGGTTCCGAGACAAGAGCAGTGAGACCTATCAGGAGCTGTCAGCTCTCACGTGAGCAAAGCTGAGCAGGTGACAGTGCTAGGGGCATTGCCGGAGTAACCGAGGGCTTTTTAAACGCGGAGAAATCGGCATCGCCTCTCAGTAGCCGGAGAGCAAAACAGTCGTTTTGATTCCTTGCTGCAAAGCGGGAGCAGGCCATGCGGCAGAGCTCAACCATTGTCTCCACCCTAGCCTTGAGAAAAGATGGCTGAGGGGAGACTTTTTATTGCCCTCTACAACTACCTGAGGGGAAGTTGTAGCATGGTGGGAGTTGGTCTGTTCTCTGTGGTTGCAAGTGACAGAAGAAGAGGAAATAGCCTGAGATGGCACTAGGGGAGGTTCAGGCTGGTTATTAGGAAGCATTTCTTTACCAAAATGTTGGCCAGGCATTGGAATGGCTTGCTCGAGGATGTGGTGGAGTCACCATCCCTGGAGGTGTTTAAGAGGCGGTTGGATGTTGTGCTTAGGGACATGGTTTAGTGGTTTTTGATAGGGCTAGGAGTAAGGCTGCATTTGATGCTCTTGAAGGCCCCTTCTAATTGGAGCTGTTCTGTGATCGTCTATTAAGATGTGACACTTTGTGTGGCATTAAAGCTCTTTTTTCTGCCTGTCTTCTTGCCAGTTATCTAGCCCCTATTTCTGCTTCATGAAATAAACTTCGGGACTTTATACTTCAGAGACCTTTTAAATAATAATGAGTATTAGAAGGGGACAACCAGATGCTCAGAAGGGGATCAAGTTCACCTAATACTGTTGATCATTTGAAATTCGAACAGTTGTGAATTCCTTATTCATCCTGTGCCAATAGTGTTGAGGTTTTTTTGTCATTGGGTAGGCAGCTATAGTAATCAGTGTCTTTGTACTGAAATACTGGCACACTTTTTCAGGAGTAGCTTGTTTTTAGCCCAAAACCTCATCATCAGCATCAAAGAACTCAAACTGCAACTTGCCAGAAGATGTCAGCCTTGTTTACGTAATGTATGAGAGCAGTACAATGGCAATAACCTTCCCCCGGGTTTGCTGTCTGTCTCCTAATCCCACTAAACTTCCTCTGGTGCTCCATTAAAGAAAACACTTTCATAAGGCTTTGTCTTTAGGCTGACAGACACTGGAAAATTACTACAGACACTACCCTAGATGTTGCACACAGTGCTACCTCTTTGTGCTACTTTAAACAGAAAATGCAAGCAAACTGACTAGCTACCTGGAGAAGTTGCTAATAACAGGGAGCTAATCATTTGACATAAAATCTGGTTTATGTGCACCAATCTGTTGTGTGTCTCTAGTAACCCTTTGATAGTGGTATTTTATGGGAAATCAAGCCATTCCTTCCAAGCAGCTGCAGCTGGAGAAAGCAAAGAGAAATGTGGAGCAAATTACTTATATTTTCATAAGTAAAATTGATGCTGCTGGAAAAATTCCTCTTGAAAGAAGAGTAAAATATTCTTTAAAGTCCATGTCAGATGGGGTAAGAAAGCAGATGTCATTCAGGTAAAAATGATAATTTTTTTTCAGAAGTGATAGGAGGCTCGTTGCTACACTAGTATTATGATACTGTGACTGAAAATGTTCATTTTTTGGTTATTCAATGAATGCAGGATTGCCTAATATAAACTTGATACAGGGGATAAAACAGCCTCTCTCCCCCTTGCAAAAAAACCCCAACCACATCATCTCCCTGTGCACAGTCATTCTCTCTGCCTGTAATAGTAAATTGAAGGTCATTTTACAGCAGCATGGTTCATCTCTTTGATCTTCACATTTTCTTGTAATGACAGATTCAGAGGGGTGGCTGTCAATTCAAGGCAGGCTGAACAAAATGGATCTGTACCATGCGATTTAGCAAAAATGTGACTCCAAATCTTCTGCTGACCTCTGAGTTGAGTAGGTTCTGTATTTTATGACCTATGTAATCCTTAACATTAAAAATGCATTATGGTATGAAGAGGCACTTAAGAATATTAACCACTACTACTGAGGATGTTACGTGTTGTCCTATGGTCCTTTTGATAGACACGAGTGAGTCAGGAGAGCATTAGCAGTTAGATGCCTGCATTTGGAGGAGAATAAGAAGATAGTATGTTAAGGAAAATAGAACATCTTAAAAACACTTGGGTTTTGTTGCTTTTTTTCCTTAAAAGCTGTCTGGTCAAAATCACCCCAAACTCAGATTTGATTCCTTTGGTTGCTTATATAATAAACTCTAGACTGGTAAATGTTTCAATGACTTGAGATTACTTTGAGGGGGAGAAGGGTCAAGACCTCTTGCTGCTTATTTGTTTTCTCCTTGCTAGTGTTTTGTGTATGTGTTTGTATAATACAGGAGCGTGAAGGGGTCTGTGTAGCTAATTAAAATGCAGTCTAACCTCCCTAAAGGGAAACAGGAGACCCTTACTGCAGATCTGTTAGTATATTCTTCTAAAAGCAGAGAAGCGGAATAAGGAGAGTAAAATTAGATTCCATGTCAGCTCTGCTCTGCAGTTCAAATTAGAAATGCTTGCATTTCCTTTTAAGCACTTCTCCCCTGCCCTTGTTACTCCTACATCACATCTCTGAAATCAAAATAAATCTTCTGTTTCCTTTTTTTCCTCTCATTTCTAAGACTGTTATTTCTAGGATAGAAGACAGTAGGTCAAACTTGCCAGTTGGTAAATTGAGACTGACCTTGCATTACGGAAGTTTCACTGTTGTGCTTACACTGAGAACCTTCTTAGAGCATATTTATTGCATGATCGGGATAACTACATTTGTGCTAGGCATCCTACTGGCAAAGTTATTGGAGAAAAAAACCAAAACCAGATACTGACAAAGAGGATTTGCCTCTCAGACACTCTGTGGGGATTATCACAGTGGCAATTAGTCTTTTCATATAAAGGATGTCATTTGAGGATGATATCATCACCTAAAGTTTCTTAAGAATTTTAATTTCAACATAAGGTTTAAAACAAAGGTAGAGAAACTTTGGGCAGTTGGGAAACTCATTATACATGATTTTCATAATGATCTTCTCTGCTAGTAACCTTTCCATCCCAATATGAGCAAAACCAATCTGGATTGCTATTATTTGCTGTCTCCACATGAGAGGCTTATATTGTATCCAAAAATGTCTGGTTTTGCTCTTCATCATGTGTTAATGATTACATTTTACCTCTAATTTCCAGTATTACCATTTTACTTCTCATTGTTACAGGACCCAAGGACCAGTGCCTTGGTGCAGAAGCTGTTTTAAAGCATAAATGCATAAGCAGCAGTTTTGTAGGATCTGTTAAAATCCTGCTTCCAGTTGAACTGTGGCATTTTGCTGTTTCTACAGCTTACCCCTCCTGTATTTGAAGGCTCCCATAGAATACCTGTCAGATATTACACTGTATTTCTGGAGGATCTAGCAGTACTTCTGGCCTTCTGTGGCCAGCAGGTTGAGGGAGATGATTCTGCCCCTCTACTCTGCTCTTGTGAGACCCCCTGTGGGATGCTGTGTCCAGCTCTGGAGCCTCCAGTACAAGAGGGACATGGACCTGTTGGAGGAGTTCCAGAGGACAGCCACAAAGATGATGAGAGGGCTGGAGCACCTCTCCTCTGAGGACAGGCTGAGAGAGTTGGGGTTGTTCGGCCTGGACAAGGAAAATCTTCAGGTCTCTGTATGCATATTGTGGTTTTCTGGTATCTGAAGGGGGCCTAAAAGAAAGCTAGGAAGGGACTATTTATGAGGTCTCATAATGATAGGATGAGGAGTAGTGGCTTCAAACTGGAAAAGGGGAGATTTCGATGAGAAATTGCGAAGATTTTCACTATGAGGGTGGTGAGGCACTGAAAGAGGTTGCCAAGGGAGGTTGTAGATGCCATGTAGACCCCATGCCGGGGGGTTTGGAACGAGATGATCTTGAAGGTCTCTTCTAACACAAACCATTCGATGATTCAATGGCAACTGCTTTTTTTCCAAAATGCACACCTTGTACCTGGGCTTATGGCTCACTATTGCCCATAAAAAGAGCCATAGGGATACTACACAGCTTGCAGTTCTTATGTTATTTAGTGGTATATTGTTTTCTAGGTGACCATATAAGAGATGAACTGTCCTGTTACTTTAATCAAAATCAGTGTGGCACCTTCTGGTCAGCTGTATTAGTGGACTTCACTGATATTGTAAACATGAATGCACTTTGTATTAGGATGAAGTATAGACTTGTAATGGATTAGACTATTGAGCTTCTCTGTAAGATCACCAAGTAACCAACCATAGCCAGGATCTCACAGGATAATGATTTAAGACAGGTCCTTTAAACCATTCTGCAATTAAAATGCACTCTTTGCTGCCATCTAAAATAAAATGGGGCTAGTGAAAAGGGAAACACAAGTTGTCCAGACTTACCAAGAAAGAAAAATGTCATCTTGAGAAAAAGTGATGGTGATAAATCCTTGTGTCTCCGGTAAAAACCCAACCTTTTTCTGTAATAGTATCAGAAATTCACTTAAACAGAACTTACTTATCAGAGCCTACACAGAGCTATAATAAAAAACTAGTCATTTCTGGAAACTTTGGAGCAAACTCACAGTTTTTAGTTATTGCAGGTATTTCTGCTGTCGCACTAATCTATCTGGAATTTACTAAACTTTTTAACAAACTGAATTTTTCTGGGTACTCTTCTTCCCTTACATCTTCATACTTTCCACACTAATCTTGTCCAATATGTCTTAATTACATTCTATATTGAAATTTTCTTTTGTTGTTGGAGGAACAGGATTATTAAAACTCCTATAGAATAATTCTAACTACAAAAGACAGATTGTATTTATATAAAGGGTTTTCAGTGCAGTTTTCTAAAATAGTTATTTTTAAATCAGTGAAGTAATTTATCTGGTTGGAAAGATCTGCTTTCTGATGGCTTGACTTCTTGTGAATCTATTCTTGATTTTTGGATTGACTAGAAACGCGTACACAAATACATCTACAAAACTGTATAGCAAAGTGGAAGGTTACTAGTTTGGGGGATTATAAGTTGCATCTAAACATAGATGCTGTTTGAATTGTCATGGGAATATAAGCATCTTGTTGGAGCAAAATATATGCAAGTTAGTGGATTTTACATATACTTTCATTGTGTGTTAATTGGATATATTACACTTTCATGGGATGAATGCAATTATTCAGTGTAAACTGGGATTTATCCAAGTAAAATTACTTGGACAAAGTAACCATATCATGCAGTTTTAAGTAGTTTGTTACAGGGGTATTGTTTATATAAACATGAAGTTAAAGAAGTACAGTTATTTCAATTCTTCTCATTTAGCTTAGTCCTGAAGCATCTTCCAAAAAATACTGTTTAGTGCCACTGGTGATGTATAGAGGTGAGAGATAGCACAGAAGTACAATGAAACTAATGTAACAGTAGGAACTGCTTTAAAGTAGGTATAAAATCTTTGTCAAATAAACTTGCAGAAAAATGCCATTTCCAGTAGAGAGACTGAAAAAATGTATTCATATGTTCAGTTGGGTTTCGAGCAGTTAGTGGTAATTTTCCTTTCCATTTGGCTACTCTGTGGTCTTCCTTACCAAATGTGCTTCATAAGTTAGCTGAACAGCAAGCCTTTGCTGCAGAACTTCCATTGCATTTGAAACATGAGGAGGAAAAATGCCACTTGAAATGATGCTCCTTTAATGGATAGTTCAACTATCCCTGTTTCCAGAAACCTTCCAGCACATTTCACTGAAAGGAGTGAAACTGAAAAGATGTTGCATTGCTGCCATTGAAATAAAGATGCCAGTTTACATTCACTCAACAGTAGCAATCCTATTTATTTTATTTTTTGTATTACTTTGTTCTTCATAGTTCTCTTGCTGTCATCCAGAATGAAAGGCCCAGGGACGAATGCTTTGCTCCCCCCCCTCCCCCCCCCCCCCTCCCCCCCACCCCGCCCCCCGCTCCACCCCCCCCAGCCCCGCCACTCCCCCACTCTCCCGACAC
>WTSP01020352.1:44631-89078 GCA_025331215.1 Actenoides lindsayi
TTCACATTTAATTTGAATTGTCCTGAGTTCAGCCTTTAGACATCTGTGCTTACTGTAGGCTGTTCTTAAACAGAAAACATAAAAAAAAAAATCACCACAAAGTATAAAAAAAAGTGTTTGAATAATAACAAAAAGGAATCAGACATTTGATGTAAAATCATAATAGCTCTGAACTCAGAGAATAAACTGTTAAACAGAAACAGGGAAGCTGGCCCAAGGAACGCACAACAAATTGACTGTATTCTCTAGATGTGCTTAAGAAAGTAAAAATGTGTTGAAGTCTTTCTATAAAGACTGGATAAATAATCATTAATGAATACCTTTTCTTGCCGTTTGACTGTTCAAGGATACTGATGGGTTTTTTGTTTAGTTTTGTTTTGTTTTTCCCTTGGGTACATTTATTACCTTGAAATTGCTGAGTAAGCTTCTGTGAATGTCTTACAACTTGGAGCTTATTGTGAGCAGTCAGCTGGGACTATTCCTTATGCAATGCTCCGGCTGTTTTGATTAAAAATGTCATCTGGCCCGACTGTCCTTGATTATGGCTCTCAATAGAAACTTAATTTCAAGAATTACTATCTGCAGAGCCAGTAAACTTCCAGTAGCAAAAAAAAGATGCTTTAATCAAGTTGACAAAGGTGCAGCATATCAAACATGGCTTGTTATGATGCTGGACAAATGCAGCCCTTTCAGTACTTCATATGGAGGGTCACCTACTTAAGACAGCTTTCCTCCTGCAAATGCCTGGAACATGCTTGCTTCCCATGTTGATGTGGAAAATACCTGTCATTAACCAAGAGAACGGTTCAAACACTTTAATGCACTTCAGTGCAATATCAGGCACGAGTTAGAGACTCCTGGCTTTGTGGTCACCTGCTCCACTGTGAGATAGGGTGCATACTTTGTGATCCATCACTGTAGGTCTTTTCTGCTCATAATGTAAATGAAAAAACTATCCCTCTTCCCACCCCCATCCCCCCAATTATTAGAATTTGCAGTGTCTTGCATTATCTCAGAGAGGAGAATGGCATAAACTACCTGTCTAAAGTTTAGAGTTTGAGTGTAATCTCTTTTCAGCTATTCATGTTTCTTATTTTATTTCTTTTGATTTTTTGAAAAAAAAAAAATATTCAAATTTTGTATGAAAGCAGGGAAGGCAACCTTCAAATGGACTAATAATCTTGTCCTGCTTTCCTCTTGATCATCAGTGCAGCTACTAACCACAATCATTTTGGCTACTAAGCAGATTTATGAGGACATGTACAGAAAGAAAAATCCTTGTGAGGTGAAAATCTTCTCAGGATAAATTATATCACAGCTAATGCAACTGACAGCTTAGAAGTCAGTAAATCTTCAACAAAATGCCACAGATTTACAGCTGTGAAAAGTTTGAGGGGCTTGAACCATTTACCTTTTTTGCAGTAGACAGGGAGAGCTGTGGCAATTATCCTGATGTTCTGGTTTGCTTTTCTTATCAATTTTTCTGATTTCTTTAAGCCTGAAGTGATGCAAGACGAAATGGGAGGGAAAAATAGTTCCTTTCAGTTACGTTAAAAGGTTATTATGCTTAATGTATGTTCTTTTTTTCTGTGTCTAAAATATTGTCTGAATGGATTTTAGTAAGTACTATGCTGTATCAGTCCTCAGCTAGAGTACTTTCAAGTTCATTGGTTATTCCTTCTACTGCAGAATAAATAATTCAGTGAAGAATTAGTGATAAGAGAATTATTCAATTATGCCAGCCTACCCCCTCTCCTTTTGATCCTCAGTATTGTTTCCAAGAACTCTCTCCCTGATGGAAGACTATTATTTTCAGTATCCCAGCACAATTATCAGTGTCTGTATTTGGTTAGATACGGGATTTCTGTTATTTTCTACAACCAACCACAATCCTCCAACAAGATGTACTGATGGTGTATACTTTAGGAGAACAAAAAAACCCCACAACTCTTCTTTAAACCTTATGCTTTATGGCAACAGGTTACTCACTTGAACTTCATAGTTGTCATAGAATGACCAAACCAACTCTGGGTAAAGATACTTCGAGTTGATATGGTTATGCTATTAAATGAATAAAACATGACATGTCCATATGTCTAACAGGTTGAAAGCTTGAGGGTTGTTTGTTTTTAATATGGATATAATTAAATCAACAAGACATCGGTGGCTATGGCAGTAAGTTCAATGGCCTGATCCTGTGTGTGTTTTTATGACTTGCTACTACTTCTACCAATCCACTTCTTACGATGAATGTAAAAAGAAAGTGCTGCTAGTATCTTGAATGCTTTAAATAAAAAATGTCAACAACATCGCAGGTCTAAGCATTTATTGTTGTAAAATAGTGGAAATAGATTTAAATCCTATTACAGAGTTAAATACCAGGCAAATATTGGATGAAGTGAAAAGTAGAGAAAGTGTTATGAATTTTTTTTTTAGTCCTGATTTTATTTTATAGAAAGTCTAATAAAGTTGCAGGTAAGTCTGGTTTCTTCTAGCCCAAGAACAATCAATAAGGAAAGATGAATTCTTGGCTTCAAGATGGCAGGTTGAGAAATTGATTGTCATTAGACAATGTGAATTTTCCTGCCTGTTGTTGACTTGCCTATGTGCTCTTGCAATGTTCTGGTTAGGTAGTATTTAGCTACTTGGAGGTAATGACTCTGTTCTGCTCTATCTACAAGCTAAGAGCTCTCTGACACAACTTCTAGACATCCTTCTAGTCTTTCTCACTGACTAAGTAATTTGAAGTTACTCCAACTTCTGTGGGCTGGCAAAACCCACAAATTACTAATACAGGGAAGTGAGAACAGTCAGGTTCAAACTAGTGTTTGCTTCTCTCTGCTCTCTAACCTGCCCCTAAAACTTATTAATTTATCCTCTTTGAATCCTTTCTCTATACTAAAATCCTTTCTCTAAGCAAGTTGATCACTTTAATAATGATTATATTGGCCCTAAATCTGTTTTTTTGCATTAATGATTTAAAAGTAATGATTTAAAATGTCTTTAGTTCATCAAATATATTTTTGTCCACCTTAAGTGTTTCAGAAAGCATATTGACCAAAGCACTTTATGGCTGCCAGTGAGACAATGACATGTTTACAAAGGAAAATGCTGTTCAAATTATGTACTTTTCATTAGGTGCTTTCTGTAATCCCTTTTTCTTGCAAGTGGCCAAGGGTCAGAAGAGGGTTTCTGATCTTCTGCAGTTTTGAAATTCATACATGTCAAGCATGACTTAGAGTTTTAGAATTAAATAGTTTAAGTTTCCCAAGTTGTAATTTAGCTGTTGGATTTCATTCACTAAACCCAGTATACCCAAACAACCTACCTGTGTTTTGGTTGAGTGTCTGATGTACTGAAAAATAACCTGCCTTGTGAAATGAAAAATGAGGTCAAGCCTTTTATGTGCCTCATAGAAAGGAGTTCTTCCACTCAAAATCACTTGACTGAAGCCATGTCTTCATGGTCTGGGCAGTTTGGCTGAAGCAAAAGATTATGATTAATAATCTCAAACTTTTTTCAAAAGCATTTTTCTTTTAAACTGTCCCTATGAATATCCTAATCTGAAAGTACCTGTAGCAGTGATATTTATTGTAAAATTGCTACTTATTGTTCAAAACGTCTGTCTGAACATCTCCACCTCTTGTTCACAAAGTTGCTTTCTCTGCAGAGATCAGATAACACTTTCTTGACATTTGATTAGGTATCATGTCTCCACCCCGTTCCCCTTGAGCACTGAAACAGAAGGTTGCACAAGGACTGATCTAGTGGATGTTTTCCAAGCCATCTCTTTGGAGGTCAGAGAAAGATTTGTAGGGATCTGTACTGTTGTTTCTTTTCCTTTATAATACTATATTGAGAGTAGTTTGACATATTTTCCTTTATTGCAAAATTTATTTCTTTGGGCAGGTAACAGGATAATTTACGTTGTGTAAAAACTGCCTTGGCTTCTGTGTATGCCTGTAGTAGGGAAAGAGAATGAGAAATTAAAGAAAAAATAAAAAATCAGTCCTGGTAACTTCATGCTTTTGAATATCAGTTGGCACTGACAGAGCTGCTCTTCCTGATACTCACTGGGCTGATGGGTTTTGGTACCAATGCACTAGGCCTCTTGTCCTTAAGCTGTTTATCGTTTGACTGAGATGGTCTCTTCTCTGGCTGTGCAGTTTGCTTTTTTGATACAGGTTCGCTATCCTCTGTTCAGCAAAATGTGACCCAGATGTTGATAACAATGTAAGTTTAATTGCTGTAACTTCAATATAACTTAAGATTTTCTTGGGAGATCTAAGAAAATGCTCCATGTAATTAACTCTTCGAAGACTGGAATGTTTAGTGCAGGCAAATTTCATCCATTTTTGAGGTAAGAGTCACTAAAGCCAGATGCCAGATGTATTAGTGTTGGTTTGGGCTCTAAATTCATGACGGTTATACCAAACCATGTGCATCCCATTGAGAGCTTTAAAAAATTACTTGGATTTTTGCATAAACAAATAGCTCCCATGAAAATTGATTTGCTTCATTTTAGATTAACTGGAATGTGCCAGAAGCCCTTATGAAGGGCTAAGATACAAACTGGTCTCACTCATACATAAATTGTCCATGTACTTCATGTGTAGCATTTGGGAAATCAGTTGTCTCTTTGGGTAGTCCATCTATTTTTGCATCAGTAGACAGAAATGTTCTGCTAAGTGGGTTGCTTGTATTAAAATAAAGTGTGTAGCCCTGTAATGGAAAGATTCTTGTTAAAAAGTTTGAAGACTGGCTTTCTATGTTTCTGGAGAATAAGATGAAGTGATTTTACAGTGGAAAAGCAAACATTTGTAAGATAGCATTAATATGTTGTCTAGCAACCAGTAATAATGAGGTTCAAAACCAATTTGCGCTCAAAATTTTTGCAATAGACCCTTCTATAGCAAAACTAATTAAACCATTTCTGTTAGTGTCTAGGACTTTTGTGTAGTTTTATCCTTGGTGTGTTGTGTTATTGTTTTCCTACTGCCTCTGGTAACTTCTTGTGACCCCAGGGAAGTGCTGTTTTCTAAATGCTAGCCTACATCCCTATTTTTTCAAATTAACAAAGGCTTGTTCTTCATTTTTGAAGAATTACAGTAAAATAAATCAAACTTTTCAATTTTTTTGTTGTATGCACACCATTTGCTAAAGGAAAGTCTTAGTAATTAAGTACTTTTTCTAATCCACAGGCTGTTGTTGTTGAGCCAAACAGTGGATTGATATATGCCTTAGTTGTTTACAAATGTGTGCCCAGGAGAAATATCTGGCACTGAGCAAGCAAGATTAACTGCCACTGGTCAGCTGATCAGAAAGGTGGGGAATGCTTGAGGAACAGCTTAAAACATTGTCTCGCCTGTCCCTTACAGGATTGGAGTTGCTTTCATAACCTTTCAGAAGTTCCTTGACTGTTTCAGGTGTTTATTTAAATCAGTTCTTTTAGACTGCATGTTGAGTAATGGATTTAAACCTTCTGCAAACTAAAGCTAAATGCTAGTTCCTCAGAAAATGCAAAGAATGAAGCTGGAGCTCAAAGCAAATGAATAGCAGGGGTAGTCTTAAATTGCTGTTGTCCACCAGAGGGAAAACATTCTTAATTACTAATAAATAGTTCTTAAACTTTAAAGGGGAAAACATTTTCAGAGAGGGTAAAGCCAGTCTCTGAGATATGACATTCGCTAGGATGCACCACAGAACGTGCATTTAAAATAATTTTCTGATACAGCAATGGTAGTTTCAGAAGAAACTGCTTTCTACCTTTTCTGGCAATATACTGAATTTAGGAGGAGCAAGGAACATAAAAATTACCAGTTAACCACCTTATCAAAGACAGAATATTTTACACCCGAAGAGAGGGAGTTGCAATGCTGCATGGAATCCATGAGGGACTTGGCTACTGATGCTTCCTTTGCCTTAAAAAGAATGCAAATCTCAAGCAGTACAAGCATGGAAAATGTCTATTGGATAAATCAAGTCCATCCTACATGGACAAGTGCATCAATTGCCTTGTGGAAAGGGCCTATGATATTCCACTACCCTCTGTTACCCACAATTTCAGTGCTGTGGAACTGCTGATGTACAGATAATACACTTGTTTAGTTTTCTCTGAGATGCTTTGGATTTTACAAACCTGGACCTAGTGTTTAATTGGATTACAGAAATATAGCTACTTACAGATTAAAGGTGTGGCACAGTTGATTTGGAATTTGACTGCTATTGTACATGTACAAGAGATAAAATTAACATATTGATAAGGAAGCTATTTAGAATACACTGAGAATCCAGAAATTACACCCAGCTACCAAACTGTGATGTCAAATGCCACACATAAATGTAGACAATACAACAGTAAATCTTCTATCGTGCTTTTCTAGGATACGTAAAATATTACAATTGCTGTATGTGACTATCAGACTTTCCAGCCATATAAATAAGTACTTGAAATGTATAGCAGCTTTAATGACTAAGCTACTTGGATACTTAGTGACTGGCAAAATTGTATAAATAAGCCACATTGAGTCAAGTCCTCTTTGTGGGGAGTTGGGAGGGAGAGTAGGATAGGAATCCCAAACCTAGAAGTTGATTATACAGTTGTTGTTTTTCCCCTCTATCTGAGGAACTAATTCAACAGGAGTTCAGAAATCAGGCATGAATAGTATGAAGTCAGAAGATTGGACAGTTGCGCCATCAAACACTGAACAGTTGTCAGGAAGTTAGAAAAGTTCCAGACAGCTTGGCAGGGTGTTGGGAAGTTTAAAAGGAAATTATATCAAACTCTTGTAACACTTGTTTAAAAGAACTAATTCTTATGTTGCATGATGAATTGCTCCTACTCATTTCAAAAGGACCGAAGTTGCGCCTGTAATCAAAGTAGACATAAACCATGGTGAGGTATTTGAAGAGGATGGGTGTGCTTTCTTCATGCTTATAATCACCATGAGAAACCTTGTTTATTGTTTCCTGATATCAGGGAGTTGAAATTGAACCAATGAAGCCTCCCACATACAGAGTGCCTTTTCAAAAACCCAGGCATTTAATACCTAATAATGAACCCTTATAGACTATGCATAGTTTATTTTGAAGCTCTGTTGGAATAGTTGGAACAAATGTTGATCACACCTGAACAGAAACTTGAATGAAGAAACATACTGGCCTGATTTTTGCTGCTTAAAGTAAGCAGTAAGACTGGAAACTAAGTTTGAAACTTCAAATTCAATAAAGTTGAATTAGGAGGCATTTACAAACCTTTAAAAGACACTAGGGTAATTAAAAATTCAGTTCTTTATTTTTAAAGGAAAACAATTCTGACTAATAAAGAACTTCAGTCAGGTACTTGAGAGAAACACTCTGCTAGTAACATAACTTTCATACATAGAAGATTTGTGATAAGTTATTTCAAAGTAATACACAAAGCTTGCACATTCAATGCCTCCTCAGGAAATGCCTTCTACAAGTATCAAAGCAGTTTAAAAACATAACAGTGCTTGTTTGTGTACAGACCGTTTAGTCCACAGACTGTCATACTGCAGTAATATCTAATTTTAGAATTCAGAGCAGAAATCAGCTTTCCCCTTTAAGAGTAAAGAATGCTTTCTCTTTTAGGCAGAGAAATGTTTCAACTGGAGTATGAAATAGCTAAGTCAAAATTGTGTGCTAGTATATTAGTATCATTTTCAAAAGGGGGCAGTTGGCTTTGTCCCTAGTTATAATTTATCATTAATACTTGAGCACTGTGTCATCCTTAAGTTCTATCTGTGAGGCCATTTAGAAAGTGTTTATTAGTGGATGTAGAAGGGAGAGACAGGACAGACTGCATAAATTAGAAGATGTGGCTGTCATTTAACTGAAGGTGAACAGGTTTTACTGTGGCATGTAAGTGTGGCATGCTTAACGTTAACTGCAGTTCTTGAGTCTGGTAAAAAATATATGCAGTTATAAATAAGCTCCTTCCAAGTAACTGAAAATTCCCCAGGAAAAACTCCATTCCATAAAAGTTGTTTTGTATCTCAGAGTCTGTGCTTTACAGTCCTACTTCTTGTAATGGTGTTGTGGTTTGTTCTTCGAAACAAGAAGTGTTTGTGAAATGGATTTAGAAAAGATCCCTTATCGCTAAATCTGTATTTTCTCTTAAAGCCTTTGACCTTTGGAATGGCTATTTTATTACAGGTGAACGTGCTTTTCTAGCAGATGTGGTGTCTTTAATGGAAGCACAGTATTTATGTGGCTGTACATCCAAGGGAATAATAGCCTGGTGTGGACACTCATTTCTATTTTGCAGGTGTCCTATTAGGTTAGCTGTTTTCTAATCCTTCACCTGGATTGTTGAAGCTTCTCATTGACTAGACAGTTTCTTCCTCTCCACCCCCTTTTGCCTTCCTTGATGGTGTTGCTTTAGCTTCCAGCTACTGTGCTTTAATCTCTTTGTTATGTTTAATAGTCTGTAGCTAGCCCAATTGCTTGAAATCTGAGTTTTCTGGGGCAGCATGATTTTAATGAGGAAGATGCATGACAATTTTGTCTCAGCTTATATGCTCTTAGTGCTGTTTGACCCTGAAACTCAAACAAGAATATACCACTTAGCTTTATTCTCCTGGTCATTTTGCTTGATTAGCAAGTGATCTGAGTTTCCCCCATAGTGTAATGGATTTTTGCATGCAAGTATACTTCAGTTTATAGTTTAAAAATAGAAGTGGTGGTGATTTTCTATTACTGTCTACATGTCTTATTTTCTTCAAATGTCTAGATGTAATAACCATATTTGTTTAGTCTATCTGTCCTGATGGGATGATTATTCCAATGAAGACACTTTTTTTTTTATTTTTTGTAAGCTGGTGTTTTACTTTGAAGGAATTTCTTTAATTACTCCTCCATAATGCTATTAAAGTAACTGATTTATGGTTTTTAGTGACTTTTTGTTATATCGGCAGCTAATGGATAAGCAGGCCAAGGTTATTAAGAGGTTTGGGTTCTAATGTAAAAAAATGGCATCAAAACCAGTCTTTCCAGAATACCACAGTAAAGTTCTATAACATTATATAAAAACAAACCAAGAAATAAAACCCAAACCCAAATCCCCAAAATAAGTTACAAGCAGATATAGAAGGTAGTTGTGGCATAAATTAATATCTGGAAAAGCTAGTGAATGCAGCACAAAAACTATGATGAAAGCTCTTAGGTAATCAGGCAGATGTGAAAAACAAACTTGTGCCATTGATTTTTGTACTCCTGGTTTCTTGGATGAACTTCAAAAGAAAGCATGTGTTGTGGTTGGGAAATGTAAACTGTTTTACTTTGCTCCTCTCCAAGGGAAAACTTGTCTTTTCAGGAATCCTTATTCTCAATATATATGACTGATTCACTCCTGAGTGAAGTCACTTTCCAAATTGTTTTAATATTAAATTATCTTTGTAATAAAATTGGCTTCTTTTTATTCTGTACTAATTCAAAATGTAATACACTTCTGTGTGCTCAGTCAGGGAGAATTATGTTTGTACTAGAAATCAGTTGTTTCATTTGCAAGGAAAACTTGTTACAGGAGAATTGTGAGTGAAATAATTATTTAAAACTACCTGCCAAAGGACAACCTAGCTAGAGATTAATCAGGTGGAGCAAGACTTTTTTCACTTCTGTTTATTATATTATTCCATTTTTTTTTTGACATATATTCTGGAGAATGCTGTTCTCATACACTTGCAGAAGATAATGACTCTTCTGAATTCTCTTCAAAACACTTAACCTACCTTGTCAAAGTGTTAGAAGGAACGATAAAGTTCTTTTCTTCCATAAAATATTATATGGGTGATGAAGAAAGTACATTGGATACATAGTATTGGGTTTTGTGTTTTGTTGATTTGTTTTGGTTTTGATATTTCCTGATAAAATATGGACTTGAGAGTTTAGGTTGAATGTTGTGGGAAATGTGTACTTCCAAAAAATGTTAGGCAAGTAAATATTGTACTTCATATATGCCCTATAATTACCCCAGTATAATGACAGGAAGAAAGCAGACTACTAAAGAACATTAAACATGATCTAATTATTCAGTCTTCATAATTAGCTTTTATGGGGAACACACTTAAACTGAATTTTGAGGAAGCAATCCAAAACCTTAGTAGTCTTAGAACAGCTTTGCTGACTAATTTTTTTTAAGCCTTGTCAGATTCAGTATTTTTAATTCAGAAACATTTATTTGCTAAGTTTTATGTATAATATTTTGAAAGCAGAACCTCCTTTATACAAATATTTAAAAGCTTTCTCTATTTATAGTAAATGTCAGTTTCTGTCTACTTAAACGGACAATCACTTAAAAGGATGATACTTAAACAGGCTTTCGAATGTTTTGTTTAGCAAATCGGTTTTGCCTTACACTCCTAATTGCCCTGGTGATCTCTTACTATGCAGTAACACTTAATAATCAGGTGAGCGTGGTAGAGTTTTTTTGTTCTCATTCTCTCTGACGGAATGCTTGCACTGTTGTTAAGCCATTGACACAGCTGGGCATGTTGCTTCTGTGGGCCATCCTTTCTCTCTATTTTCATGCATGTGCTACAATGCAGCTGGGAAAGAAATAACTATATTCATTTTTGAAAAGCAATTACTTGAACTTCTAATAAGCTGAGGTAAAAATCAATTCTAATATCTGTTTGTCAGTGATAGTTTGGCATCAGCACCTTAAACTACTTACTTGGCTACTCCTTCTAACATTCAATGAGTTTCTGTAGCTTGCTGTGTAAACAGATAAAGCTGTGTGTACCATGGTATATCTGGAATGCTGCTTAGCTCGTGCCTTTTATGATCTGAGGAGAGTTGTTCTTTTTTTCCTCAAGTGCCCAGTCCTATTTTAAAAGTGCCTTAAGCACCTGGGAGCCCAAGTCTTAAGCAAAAGTCACAGGTCCTAAAACTGGAGCAAGACTAAGTTCTTTTGAAAGTTAAGTTCTTAAATGTGATACTGAAATTAGCATTTGTATCTTTAGAAACGTTCCCCTTTTTGATTTCACAGAATCACAGAAAGGTTGGGGTTGGAAGGGACCTCTGGAGATAATCTAGTCCAACCCACTGCAAAGGCAGTTTCACCTAAAGAAGGTCACACAGGATGGTGTCCAGGCAGGTTTTGAATGTCTCCAGAGACAGACTCCCCACCACCTCTCAGGGTGCTCCATCACCCTCTAAGCAAAGAAGTTCCTCCTCATGTTTAGATGGAACTTCCTGTGTTCAAGTTTGTGTCCATTACTACTTGTCCTGTTACTGGGCACTGCTGAAAAAAGACTGTTCCCATCCTCCTGACACCCATCCTTTAAGTATTTATAAGCACTGATAAGAGATACAAGACATTTATAAGATTTATTTTTGTGTGTTATAGAAACTGTTCTCATTTTGTCACCTTAGCCTACATAACACAGTATTTTCTGGGTTACGTACTACTGATATCAGACTCTAAAGTTATTGTTTTAAATGCGTTGTACATAATGAAATAAAGCATCTGGCTTTCAGCAGTGATTTCAAGAACAGATAATATATATGAAGAATACTTTTTGAAAATGTCTCTCTGTAGATGTTCATAAAGATTTGTAGGGACCTTACATTCTTTGTAACTAAATACTTTTCAGACTATTTTAAAACCTACATTATTCAAGTGCTGCTGTAATGAATGGTTATTATGGAGGTAAATCCAAATAATTCTCATTTTGAAAGTGCTAATACTGCTGAGTTTACTGTGTTCTCCTTTCCTTTTTGTGTTCATCTTGAAACTAGAGGTAAATGTTTTACAGATAAAATAGAGCCTCTTTTATAAAATTGCTGCAGTGTGAAGATTCCAGGATAGATCCAGTTTGGAAACAACAGTTTGACTGTTAACAAGCCAAAATAAAGTGTGTGACTCATGCCATATAACTGGCAATAGGTCTCAGTAATTGTGTAGCTATTTTTCTGACAGCGATAACCCTGGCAGTAGGACTACAGCACATTTTGGTGTTGATTTCCTACAGGGGCATGTTTATGTTGGAGCCTGTGCATAAGCTGCTGTGTGGACATCAAATTATTCTATTGGTTTGAGGATT
Organism: Actenoides lindsayi; assembly: GCA_025331215.1. Taxonomy (NCBI): domain Eukaryota; kingdom Metazoa; phylum Chordata; class Aves; order Coraciiformes; family Alcedinidae; genus Actenoides; species Actenoides lindsayi. The sequence goes on from WTSP01020352.1 coordinate 56,697, forward strand.
AATGAGGTTAAATTAGCTCAGTCATTTACTGTGCATTTTATTGAGGTTCAAGCTGTTCAGACTGCTGCAGTTAATGTAAGTAGCCCAGAATGTTGCCAGTTAAATGCAAGTTACTCATCAGGGATCCAGAGTTCATTATTGGAAGGAATAGGGTAACTTTACTTGGTGATAAAGTGAACTTGGTGGGAATACTCTTCCCTGTGTTGCTTGAGAGGCAAAACTGGAGAAAGATTCATGGCACAGTATAATTCCTCAAGAATACGTTTAGGGGATGTGTTACTCTCTTTACACCTTTTCTACAAATGTGGAAGTATTGGTGGTTAAAAGACTCCTTCAGGACTTTGATTTGCATAAAAATTGCCACCCGTTTATTGATGAAATTAAAAAAAAAATAGAATCAAAAGTAGAAAGTAAAGAGCTGGGAGGAGTATCTCTGCTTAAAAAGTAAACCCACTGTAGAGGAGAACTGCTGTGAAGACACTTGCTGTATCTTTGTTTCCCCTTAAATCCGAAGGTATTGCATGCACGGAATGGTCCATAATAAAGAGGTTTTCTCTGAGGATCTCATAAGTCTGTCGCAAAAAGATCTTTGGTTACCTTAAACATGCTTCAGAAATTGTAGAAATGTTCAGAAACGCCCACTGAAGCCACAACATATGGAAGAAAATTATAACTTTTGATCTGGAATAAACTTGGGGTTTATTTCAGATTACAAAAACTCAATCTAACTTTCAATGGATTTTTGCACCTTCTCATGTAAAAAGGTAATGCTCTAAGAATGCCCCTGAAAGTAGTAGTAAAGTAAATAGACTTTCATGATCTGAAGGGAGCCTGATTTTAGTGGGCTGTGGATCTTTCAGCAGTGCTTAAAGAGTACTGTTGAGAACCATGGAGAAAAAAACATGTCTACCTCTAGTAGAGACAGCCAGGTAGTTATTAAATAGTAGTCTAAGACAAATTATTGCTTTCTTTTAAAGTCATCAGATGTTTTTAAATCAGCTTGATTAATTGGACAAAATTCTTCTGAGAATGCATTTGATTCTTCTATGTGTCAACAGATTTTTTTTATTTTTTTTCTTCCCTGGGGAATGGGGAAGTGGTGGTGATGTCTTCCTTCTCTGATTTTGTGCCAAGTCCAGTAGTGATTTTGCTGAAACATACTCTCATCCTGAATGCAGATGTGATCTCATGCTCTCAGTGGGTTATACAAGCAGTGACTTAGATGAATATGTAGACAGTAGGATAAGACTGGTATTTCTGTGCTCATAGCAATAATCATATTTTCTAAAACAAGAAAATATCAAAAGGAACTATTCTGAAGTCAGTTAGTCTGTGCAAATGTTTAACCAGTGTTGTATGTTTTTATCATGCTATCAAGCTAAACAAGCTTCTGATAATTAGAAATGACAAAATTGCTGCAATGGTTGGGGCTGTTGTATGCAGCCAAATCTGGCTGGTTTTACTGTTGTCTGTAATTCTGTACGCTTCAGTAGGGAAAATTGTTTCAAGTGAGGAAGATTTGGCTCATTAGACATAAGGTAAAACCTGACAAATATTAAGTATGATGCCATAGTAATCATGATTGACAAAATAAATTTGAAATAGCAGGATCATGTATTATTTTTTGTTGTACTTAGCATGATAGTGACTGAAAGTCCAGAATACTTGTTCCTTTGTCTTTTCTTGGTGTGACATTTCATTTTTACCCTATTCTCATTAGTTATGGTAGCTTGAGAGTTCTTTTTTTTTTCTTGTGTTATGCAAGCTGAAAATACCTTACCTTTAGGTTTGACAGTCACACTTTCAGTCATTTAATACTTCCTGCACAACTCCCAAGAGCTTAAGGATCTCTTCCCTTGCATGTTTTTGTGCTCAAGGCAACCGGCTGCAGTGTCTGTCAGAAGAGCTGGTCTCTCTTTGGGAACACCTGAAAGAGACGTTCTTGTTTTCATCTTAAATGGAAATGTTTTGCTTCGAAGTAGAATGGATTCCTCTCTTATCTCCTCAGATACCTTCAGAAATATTACTTTTACAATTATGCTGATAACACTTTTTAAGCAAAGGTGCACTATATAGTATATTGCAAAAATAAAACACTATGGAATGGGTTCAATAATAAGGAGAGATTCCTGAACATCCCACATTGAGCAGTTCTCTCTGTTTTGGATCCTTGGCCACTGCGAAAAGAAGTAATGTATTTCAGTGGAATTATGTTGGGTATTTGAAACTTCTACATCTGTAATTGGCTCTAAAAAAGCAAGGCAGAATAATATTGTACTGAAGACTTTGTAAGTTCTTATAAGCATCATTTTTTGCTGTCTCGTTCCGAGTGCTTGTTATCTTTTTTTTTTTTCTACATAAAATTCTGTTCTTCTTGAAAGCCAGAGAAGATCTCCACTATCAGTGTGTGGGTTTCTGTTGTTTATTTGGGGTGGGTTTTGATTGTTGTGGGGTTTTTTGTTTGTTTTGTTTGGGTTTTTATATATATATAGATAGATAGGTATCATATTTGCTTTGCCACTTCCATGAGTGAAAAACAAAAAGCAGTCAGAAATTTGTTCTCCTTGGGAGCTTATCACTCCAACAGGACAATTGATGTGGTTATTGAGAGCAACAAAACAAGTACACTTGCAGGTCAGTTCAGATGAAGCATGTTCAGGAAGAAAACTTCAGTGCAAAGCATCATATGATGAAAACTGATATGTTAATGAAACTGATGGGCTGAGTCATTCTGCTGAAGAGTCTTTTCTCATGGCCTAGTCCTTTGTCAGTTCTTAGATGGTGCTCATGTTGAAGCTGCAGTGAGTTATGTCTAACTCTTTCAAATTGCAGTGTGTGCAGGTCCTACTGTATGAAATGTTTCAGAATCTCTCATCTCACCTGTTGTACTTGATCAACTCAGTCCTCAGAACTAGGAAAAATGTGGGAGCAGATGTCCCACAGAATGGAGATACTATAAGATCTGATGAGGAACTTTCTAATTAAACGGGGATGGGGGGGGTGGTGGTGGTAAGGAATTTCATCAAATGGGAGCCTGTTTCATATGGTCTGTTTCAGTGAAACTTCAAAAAGGGAAACGCTGCGCCCCTTCTAATTCCATACTCTTCTCAAACTTGGAATGAAAAACAAAGAGATAAAAAGTCTTGGATGTCAGACCTCCCATCTCCAGTTAATGTTCTGACTTATTAAACTAGACTCTTGAACTTTATTCCTGGAGACACATGAGGAACAAACGCAGTCTACAAATTCTTGGCTATAGTGGGACTTTCTCTGCCTTTTCAAACAGTCTCTGAACTTTGTTATTTTTTTCATCCTGTATAAATCAGGAAAATATTACATCTGGGAAGAAAATTATGGAATATCAAAGCTCAGGAACACTTCAGAACTTCTGCTACAGGTTTTCAAAGCTGTTCAACACTTGCGTTTTAATTTATCTTGACTTTAAAGAAAAGCTTAAATGTTTTCTAAATAAAACTTAGCTATGTTCTTTGTTTTGCAAAATGAATATTTTGCACAATTTCCTCCCTCTAAAATTCTTGTAAACTTTTTTGTTTCTGTTCTAACTTTAGGTAGATGGATGTTTATTTGTGTGGGGTACATTGAAAGAACTTTGTTGTACGCTGTTGTGCTAAAGGTCATAAGAATGTGACTTCCTGAAACAGTTTGACACTGGGAGTAATAGAGCTATTGTGTCTTTCCAGTGTTTGAAATCTGACAGAAATTTCCTTCTGCGCTAGTTCTAAGCCAAGCAGGTGTCATTTATATGCAGTTAATTAGTGCAATATCAAGCCTAAGGTGATACCTCAGGAGTGCTTTCTAGTTCAGAATCATCATTGTGCTTTCGATAGTCATGTGATTCTCAGCTGGTATTATGGTTGTTACTCTACTGAAGAAAAAAAAAGTAAGATGTGGAAGGGTTCAAAAGCTTGTAGAAATTTGGAGCACAGGAAAGGTGATCTCTGAGGAAAACTCGCATTACTCTTCAAAGCAGCAGGCCTGGACAACTGCCAAATTTCTCGTTCTCCTCCTTGTTTGCCTGTTGATGTTAAAATTGAGCTTGCTTTGGAGACCATCTATCTCTAATTATGGAGTTGTCATCAATCTGTAATGCCTGGCTGATAACATCAATAGCTTGAAGCAGATTTCAAAACTAATTGTAGCTTGCTGAGTAAAGAAAAAGATGTACTAAAAGATGCTCTAATACTTTAGAAGTTCTTACCATATGCTGTTTATCCACTCTTAAAGCTTGTTTACCTTTCTGCAAACAAGGACTCAGACTTGCAGGGGTGCCATACTGTGTTTCGGAATTTATCACTTTGGACGGTGACTTACGGTAAGCATACAAAATAAATTTGTAGTTTTATAACAAGTTGTCCTGTTTTTGACTCTGACCAGTAACGGGGTTATTACCAGAGTAATTCGCTTGTCACTATTGCACTGACATGAGGCATGGCCACTGCAAAAGAAGGGCTAGATTTTTTCTTTGTTTTTTTTTTTGTCATGTCAAAATTAATTTAGGAAAACATGCAATAAAATCTAAGGAAGAAACTTTTAATACATGGGAAATGTTGTCTGAAGGCAATAATTGACATTTGTACTATCAATTAAAATTCCTTGTTCTTGGAAAGATTCTGCAGTGTATTTGAAGGCACAGAAAGACAGGTTCTAAAAAAGCTAAAATTTGTAGTAGTGTTTTTTTGCTGTAATAGAGAAAAGCAATTAGATGTGATTTGTTGCCATCATTGTCTTAGCACGTAGAAATTATCTGGCTTCACTCATGTACTGCACAAACTTTTAGTCTTCTCTATGGGGAAACTCTCATCCAAGAGTTCAGTTTAGATTTTATTACATTTTCACAGTTGGTGACCTCTGTATACTGTCAATTACGTGTCAGGATGTAGATTTAAGTTTGTGTATCATAAGGTTCTCCCTGAATCTGCTTGTGAATTTGATGCTGTTGTGCACACAGAATGTTTCTGTTGCTTGTCTGTAACTGTGTGCATTGGTGTTGTGGAAAACTACACTGGTGTGGGGGTTTTTTTGGTAATTAAATACCCCATTAAAAAGATTATGACTGAATGCATCTATAATAGGCTCACTTTCTTCTGAACTGAGAAGATGATTCAGTCCTTGATGAACTGCGATGACCTTTTGAAGAAGGACAAGGTGGAAAAATAATTGAACTCATCACATGTATTTTTAGAAATCATAATAGAACTGATGTATTCATCCACATTTTTTCTGTCAGAATAACTTAGCTACTCTTCACCTAAGGAGAACTGGGTTTCCTAGAGGTGCTAAAATGTTGTGACAGGAAGTTTCTCTGAGTAACATCTTGTGTGTAAGGGTCCTCATGTATGCCAGACATGGGGGAGAAAAAGTATCAAACAAATGTACAAACTTGACAAGGTGGTAGTAAAAGGAGCGGGTGGAATAAGTAACAGAAAGCAAATAAAAAAGCTTTAGCAGTGAGGCTACGTAGGAGCCTACTATGACTGGAACTATGGAATCAGAAGTGATGGTATCCTCCAGAGATGCAAGGTGAACTGGTAGCAGGTACCTATGACATTAGAGGATGGAGCTGCAAAGGACTTGAGGGGAAGTTCTAGCTGTGTGACTAAGGTCAAAGGATTTTGTTGATTAATGTTTTCTTTTAAAGGAAGATGTTGACCAAATTTATGAAGAGGATAGCAAACAAGCCCTATCCCTATTTTTAACCTAATCAAACAGTTCTGTGATGTGGAACATACTTTCAGATAAACATAATTTTAGCAAGAAATGGAAATGAAACAGTTTCCAGATGCCAGTGAAGTGGAACCTCTAAAAATAAGCTAGGCACTGTACATAGGGGGACATGAATGTTCCATTTAGATAAAAGTTCTTTTTTTTCCTCAAAAGTTACTAATGTGACTTTCTTATAAAGTAGAATTGTTGAGGGAACTGCTATTTTCCCTTTGCATTTTATTTTCATTAGGCAAAAATGTGATTTTGGGGGAAGGTCATTACAGTCGGAATTAGCCTTTTCTCAGTACTTGTGTCCTGGAGAAGACTTTCTGAAATGCTATCCCATTTTCCTATCTTGACAGACTAAATGAGGACAGGTAGGTGTTGGTTCACATAATATTCTTTGTGTTATAGCTTAATTTGAAATGTTTACCAGTTTGGAAAGGAGAAAATGAAGAAAACTGGCAGCAGGTTTTGAGGTCACTCTATCTTTGCATTGAAAATCAAGAATTGCACAGCTGGTAAATCAGGAAAAAAATCTTCAATTGCTATTTTAACATTCTTCTGTTTTTACTTGCAGTGATTTGTATCATGAGGCCCTTACGTAGAGCGGAGGATGGTTATGAAAGGGATTTTTTCCATGCCACAAACATGAGTCTGAACATGCAAATGTAAAACTTAAGCATAATAGTTTCCACACAAAGTGGAAAGCTGAAGCTACCTAGCAAATGTTTTATTTGCAGCTTCTACGGGTGGAGAATGTTCCCTTTTCTTTCTCTTTGTATTTGTATTGAGCTCCGTTGCAACTCAGATGTAATCCTTCAGATACTGTCACAGGACATTTTAATGCTCTCTGGATTAGATGCTTGTGCTGTGATATTGGTCTCTGTAGCTCTGAATAATTGCTATAGATGTGATCTAATAGATGAAGCTAGGTTCCATGCTAGATGATAACCCCTCTGCTTTGAGCTTAGATGAATCACCTTTGGTTTCACTAGGAAATTAGAAAGGGCAATGAGTAATGTGAGATGTTTTGCTTAAAATACTTTCTACTAGGTTTTCAAAAAGTGAGATACTTGGGGTTTTTTTTTTTTCTTACATTCTTTGGTTTATGCTTTTGGGTATTTGGGAATGAAGTAACATGCTGTCACAGAACTGAAACACTCTACGTAATAAAACTAAAATTAGATTGAAATTAAATAATTTATAAGGAACTCCTATTACTTTCCAGTCGTAACAGTGTTCTCTTAATTTTGTCGAGTTTATTTTCCACCTGTTAATATGTAGGGATGTGTAAGTAAAGAATGTTTCTCATAATGTAGGGTTTTTTACACTTGCTTATTTTTTTTCTCTTGTGCTTTATTAATATGTCTGGAAGTATTTCAGAGCTTTAGGGTTTGCCTCCACAAGCACCACAATTTTTCCCCACCTCTCTTGAGCTGTAGCTAAAATGGCCGAAGGCCCATTTGTTGTCTTTATAGAGTTTATTTTGTATTCAAAGTCTCTATTGTTCGGACTGCTAAAAAAGTCAAATGTCTAAGGTAATGCTTTTTTCAGGCTACCACTTAAGCAGAAAGGCTTGAATCTGAGAGCAATTGTGAACAAATGAAAAGGATGCTACAATAGTAAAGAGAATTCAGCATACGCAGTGATGAAAAAGTGTGTGAACTCTGCTAGAGACCTACAGAGATTGGTCAGGAAAAAAAACACCAAATAAACAAATAAGACCACATAAAAACCAACAAACCCAAACCACCCAAAATAACAGCAGAAGATTATTACTGGGTTAACTTTCATAAAAAGGATTTTGTAGTGGCCAGGTTGTTTACAGGGCTAGTGTTGTGACATACATCAGTAATATCTAGCCCAGTTATAGTCACTGTGGAAACCAATGCTGAAAACAATCACTAAAGATCTAGGAAGGGCAAACCGGATTAAAAAATGTAACAGCACTACAAATCCCTAAGAAAGGCTTTACAGAAGCTGATATGATGGACTGTGGAGTGTAGGCTCAAGTGAACCTGTGTTTGTGCCTCCTCCCAGGATAGCAGTGAATAAAACTGGCCTAGAATAAGTTCTGTGAAGACAGCCATCTATCACTAAATGTATTCACAAGATCATAGTGACTTGGGACAGCCTAGCTGTATGATCTGGGGATCAACAAAACCAGGTGAGAAGGGTGGGTTTAAAATGTACACGTAGATGGATAATATAGAGTTGAATATTTATTCCAAAAGAAGTTCCTTGTGGCCCACAGCATCTGCACAGGAAAGAGAAACCATCTGAAATAAGCCTAGAGACAGATAGGTAGATAAATATCTCCAGGTCACGAAATTCTTCATGAAGTCATGATCAGATGTCTTCTTTTTTGCCTTTCTGTGCATTCACCAGAACAGAAATTGTTCCAAGATGTGGTACCTGCCACAAAGCCATGTGCAAAATGCACCCTTAACTACTGAGATTTCTGTTCTGATCCCATACTACAGGTGTTCCAGGGGCTTGCATGTCCTCACTGCTTTAAAAAAAAAAGTCTTTATAAAGCTTTAGATCATGTCCTAACAGCAAGATCTTCCTGGCTCCCTTCCATGTTGGCTTTGGAAAGAGATGGAGTTTCAGAACTGCTGAGAAAATTAAACTGAGTTAGCATCTTCCCAGTGTTCATAGCGTCTTGCTTTCACTTGCAGGCTAAAATTTCCTTCTTGACTTTTTCTTTTTTTTTGTCTTTGGATTTGGAGGCAAATATAACTTTAGGGATTCTGATATCTCTTTATTTACATTTTTAGAATTCAGAGTCGAAGTGCAAGAAGCTTCTCTTGTAGTAGTGATGATTTGCTGTTCCACTATTTTCCTTAAAGGAACAATTTAAGGTTTTATGGGCTTCTGTCATGTTTTCACAATTGTCTTAGTATTCTTCAAATCATTGTGCTTACCTGTCAATAAAATAGGTGGCAGACTTGCCGTTTAGTGCTTTGTCCAAATCACATTTGTCAATTTTAGGACTTATCCTTTCATGAAGGAATATATTTAAAAACATTATCATTTTCAGGTGTGTAGAAACCTATCTACCAGATAACTGTTCTATATACCTTAAATGTCCAGAAGAAAATTACACTTTGTTACAGAATAATTTGAACTTTTTTACAAGATTTACTATTGGTGCTTTCAATAGATTCTAAATAATCATCCAAATGTGGTAATAGGTTCTGTTTCACAGGTTTTTCTTCATTGCTGTGCTTAAAAATATTCTGAAGAAATAAGAGTTGTCTGATAGAAACAGAGAAATTTTACTGCAGAATTTTATTTCAAGAAGGTATCTCCAGTGGTAAAGGAGCAAGCTGAAAGAATTTGAATTGCAGCCCTTTGAGGTTGGTATTTTGCATATCTGGATAAATAACTGGGCCAATATTTAGACTATTTGGAACATAGTAAAAGGTTGTTTTCCTTTTTTTTTTTTTGAAACAGAACTAATTATTTAAGCAACCTGAACTTGCTCTAAGTTTACTTCTTCCCCACTCCTGTCTATCCTTTCTAATAGGTGTTTTTCACTTTTGTTTTTAGGGCAGCTGATTCTAAATGTTTAATTGTAGTATATCCCTTATTTTGCATTATTTTCCTCAGGGGTGACTTTGCAGGCTGAAGTAGCTTGCTCATGAAAGTTGTATGACTTCTTTAAAAAGAAAAGAAGGAAAAACAAATATTGCTTTCCAAAATGCATGTGAGTAACCACAGTTATTGCTGTTAACAAGTCATCTATGATATACTTCTGATGGCAAGTCAGTCTCGTGCAGCAAACTCAACAGGTTTTATTTCTCATGTTTATTTCTCATACAAATATAATGAGAAGATAAAATTTGGTTCAAAAAGGTGGTTTTGTGGATTTTTGTTTGTTTGTTTTGATTTATGGTTGGTTTTTGGTTTGGTTGGTTTTTGTGGTTGTTTTTTTGGTTGGTTTTTGGGTTTTTTTGTTAATTTAAAAAACCTTGGGAGAATAATAAATTTATGTTTTCAGTCTCTGGATTAAAAAAAAGTGTTTCAAACAACTGGCTTAGGATGGCCTTAGTAAAATTAGACAAAACTTCAAATATTGGAATTCAGAATTGTAGTGGTTGTCACAACATATGCCAAAGAAAGAGGTATTTGGATTCCAGTCTGCACACAGAGTATAGGATGGTTTTTAAGTCATAAAGTACTGAAGGGAGCACAGGATGTTTGTCAAGTTTAGTATTCTTATGTATAGTAATATTTTTACTTGGAAGGCGACCGATTAGGACTGCAAGCAGCTGTTTTACACCATCACACTTCTTATCTGTTGTGCGCAGAATTGTGCTTGTGTGTCTGGTGGTTTCTGTATGGGGGGGTAAAGAAGGAAGAGAAAGGGAAGAAGGAAAGTAGTACATGGGATTCCATAAATGTGTAGGAGGTTACTTCAAGTAAAGAAAGATTAGACTAAGTGAATAAGTTCTCTGCCCAAAGAAGGAAATGTAAATATTTCTCACAAATGTATTTAATCTACCTCTATTCCTGTTTACTCCTGTACCAAAACTTTAGGGACTTCTAAAGTCTATTGACAAATGTTAGGACTATATTTAAAGGGGGAGGGGGGGATTTTTTTTTTTCCCAGGATTCAGTGCTATTTGATCATATTAGCCCAAATCACTCTGCATGTAATACTTAATAATACTGTAATAATACAAAATACACAGTGGGGTTCTTCCCAGAGAGACCACATACCAGTAGGTGAGCTTACAATACTTGACATGGGTCTGCTTATCCAAATGATGTCTGGCAGAGATGCTGGAGTTTCTTAGGTTCTTGTACCCAAGTACATGATAATACCTTTGTTTCCGTTCCCTGCTTTTTCAGACTTGCTATGACAGGCATCAGGGGAATCACAAAGGCAGCAGATGGTCTGTGCACAGTTCCCTCAAGCATAAAACAACATTTCTGTACTTGTTGTCAGGACCTTAAATTGCACACTGTTCTGTTTGATTATTTTCAAACTCTGCATTGGCCATGGGGGGCTCAGATAAGAAATATTTGCATATCACAAAATGGGAGCAAGGGCTGAATTAAAGTGGCAAGTAACTGGATTAAAACTAAATTCAAGTAGAAGTCATGCACATCCATTTTTAACTAGGTTTGATTTTTATTTTTTTTTAATGAAAGCAATGACCTCTAGTAAAATTTAACAAGACATAGCGTGCTCTATATGTATGGAGATTTTTCCTGTTTTCCCCCCTCACCAAATATACTGGAGTTGCTTGTTAATGCATAAAAACTAGAAATTAGAAGAACAAACAAACCCCGACAAAAACCACAACACTGCAGCACGTAAATTTAAAGTATGTATTCAAATGTAAGTTGAAGAATAAAAATTCCAAGTAAGTTCATTATCCACAGTGTTGTTATGCTGTAATTCAAGTAAATATTATGTATTAGTTCCTTACTGAACGCAATGCCATTTTTAAAAATCCAGTTTGCTGTGCAGGAATTTTCCCAAGACACATTAGATAATGTCAAGTTGAAATCTGTGAGTCTACTCAGATCTGCATGCAGATATGGCTGTGGAAAGCTGAAGGACAGATTTTCATAAGCACACGGGGCTTAGAACTAATTTGTTTAGTTTGTTTTCTTCCTAGCTCCAGTTTTCAAGAGCTTTAACTTCTTACATGTTTAAAGTTGTTATTGAAAGCATTTAATGTATAGGAAGTGGAAGTGTAGTTTGAACAAAAAGGATTGTTATTTCAAAGGTGGAAGGAAGAGATGGAGAAAATGTTTTGCAAATGTTGAGAAAAAGTATATAATAGGGCTGTGGAAAAACAGTGGTCTGGGTTCATTATCACATGAATTCGGTCTGAGACGGAATGACTTTACTCTGTGCATGAATCCGTACTAGGTCAAAGGGTTTACTACTTCCAATTCATCATCCCCTTGAAACATGAGGATATTACAGTAATAAACCTCAGGAGCCCGTGCATCTTCATTGGTTTTGGTACCTGATATCAATGTATATTCCTTGCTCTTTATTTTTTTTTTTTAATAGTTTCATCAAGAGAAGAGGTAGAGAGGGTAAAAATATTATTTCAGATAATTCCTTGATTATTTATTTTTATAGGTCATAGTTGTATTATTTGCCACTGGTGAGTGTTAATTGGTGTTAGAGGGTTTCTTGTGTTTCTGTAATGCTCTCTAGATCAGTGTACTGAGGATATTCAGAAAATGCTTGGACTGAGATTTGCCAGGGCCCTATGGTTATTTATTAGCTGTTCCTAAGGGGTTTGTGAACTGCTGTTATTACTTGTGCATGCTTCTGTTGCCACAATGCAAGGAATTAATGAATAAACAGTCAAGATCATAAACTAAAAAGATCTGTAGTGCTTTGGTAGGTGTATGTAGACAACATGCATTTGGGTTTATCCGAGCAGTGATGAAAAGTGTGACCTGAGTTTCATACCTTGAGAGCAGAAACCAATTCTTGTGTTTTCTGAAGATATTTTCTTAAAGTATTAAAAGAGACTAAAATAAAATTTGGCCTTTTCAAAGGGGATTAAAATGGTGCTAAATGCATCAAAAGGTATTTTTGTTGGTTATTTGTTGAAATAGCTTTTACAAATTATCCTTACAAGTTATTCACAAATTATCTTAATAATCTAGCATTTCAGCATGGCAGGCTGTAAAGTATGTAGACAGTCAAAACAAAGTTCCTGCAGTTAATTTTGCTAATGTATGCAAAATTTGCTTATGGAAGAGTCACGCCACAGTTGTGTTTACAACCTGTGAGAGTTACTCTAAATAAGAATAGCAGGAATATCAGTAGAAACAAGAAATTTTATTAAAACATTGAGAGAGAATAATTTTCTTTGTAAATATGGTTTTAAGGTTAATGGAATGCTTATGGAGCCACAGGATATATAGTACATTCATGTTCTTTTGTTCTTTAGTATTCAATTAAAAGTAGTGACATAGCTTGTATTTTGAATAGCACATCTCTTAAGTACTGAAGATACTTTACTATCTTATAACAAACATGCTTCTGTAGTTGAAAATGTTGCTTTACGTAAGTATTTATATCTTCTGAAGCTCAACTATGTACACTCTTTGTTCAGTGCTGAAAGACTTCAACCTCAAATGCAGTGAAATTGGTGATTTCAAGCGAACTGTTACATTTGTCTGTTTATTCAGCTGTAACTCACAGTAGGAAGCAAACGTGGACTCTGGACTGAGGTCTGTTCCACTGATAAAGGGACATTTGGAGTTATGTGTCACAAAAGGACATCCTAAGCAGCAAATGAAATTTGACATAAAAATTCCTTGCTATGACTTCTTTTGTGAACTCTTATTAACTGACTTGTAGATATAATTTCTAAATCATTCTAAGATCTTTATCCAAAATGTGAATAGATTAGTGTGAGAAATAAGTGGCAAAGTCTATGCTTTCATTATGATCTTGGGTGCTATGGAGGATAAATATATCTTCCCCACCCCCCATTCCCCTCTTTTGTTACTGTTTCTATTTCTATAGTCATCAAAGACTGAGGAAAGAGCAGTAAAAATGCCAAATAGTGTGTTTTGTAGTTGTAATGCAACTTGCTATTTTGTGTGTGTCTATGCGTAGAGAAATATGTATTAAAATGGTACCAACTGAGCTTAAGAGAGAAGCTGACTTGTGTAGCTTCCTTTGGGTGGATAGCAGCATCAGGTGCAGCCTGATAGTAGGATCGTGGATCACATGAATTATCAGTTAACTACCTCAGTTACAAAACTTTGGTCTAGTTGGACTTAGTCTGCTTTGATCTCATCTGAAACCTCTGCGGTACAACAGTTACCAAATAAATAATAACTAAATATTTAAATATAAAAATATTTTAAGTTACTTTATAAATCATTAAGTATATTTAATATTTAAAAAAAAATAAATATTTTCATAGTTTTCTAGGCTACCCCTTGAATCCTGGGTTCAGTTTTGGACCCCTTATTCCAAGAAGCACACTGAGGGGCTGGAGCATATCTAGAGAGGGGCAACAAAGCTGTTGAAGGGTCTAGAGCACAAGCCTTGTGAAAAGCAGCCGAGGGACCTGGGGTGGTTCAGCCTGGAGAAAAGGAGGTTCAAGGGAGACCTTCTTGCTCTTGACAACTCCCTGAAAGGAGGTTGGAGTGGGTGTTGGTCTCTTCTCTCAAGGAACAAGGGATAGGACAAGAGGAAACATCCCCACATTGCGTCAGGGAAGGTTTAGACTGAACACTAGAAACAATTTCTTCCCCTCAAGGGTTGTCAAGGCCTGGCCCACACTGTCCAGGGCAGTGTTGGAGTCCCCATCCTTGGAGAAATTTAAAAGACAAGTAGATGTGATTCTGAGGGACATGGTTTAGTGGTGACCTGGCAGTATTGGGTTGACAATTGGACTTGGTCTTAAAGATCTTCTCTAACCAAACCAGTTCTATGACTTTTTAAGCCTGGTACTCATGTGAGACTGCTCCTCTGAGGAAAGCTTTATAAAAAAAGTCTTAACTGAGAAAGCTGCAGAGAAGAGATGCATTTTGTTGTACTTGTATGACAGTCCCTATAGGAATGTTAGAAACACTGGATTTTGTTCTCTTGTAATCGTGGCACTGGAGGAGTAAGGTTTGAATTCTGCAGAATTTTCTGGAGTCTTGAAAAGCTATTGGAAGAGGGAGGACTGACTGCCAGGCTGAATATTCCTTTAGAAGAGGAACCCCAAGACTTGTCGTGGATGGCTAAAATGGTTCTAAGTAAAGTTGCTAGAGAAGATAGGATGTATCTATTTTAAAACAAATGTAATGGTATTCCACTGGATTTCCTGTGTAATAGTTGCCAGGTGTTAATGGTATGGATTACATGTGAGTACATGCAAGTGCAGTTGCTTTTATTTAACAAGTTTGAGTCCCAATTCTGTCTTTTATAGCAACTAGGAAGATCCAAGTGGTAGAGCGGTTTTCTGTGAGTGGATGCTTAAAATGTCCAAGAACAGTTTGCTTAGTGGTGGGTTTGAGTTTTTTGATAGCTTTTTAAAATTTGTTTGTGTAGTAATAATCTCCTATGAAAAATGCAGTTGGATGTGTGGAGCTGCTCCAGAGTGAGCTGGACTGGGCTTAGGCTATTCATCATTACTTGTACCTGCTTCCCCCACCCTGAGAATAGAGGATGCCGCCAGAACTCTAAGTATGGTGCAATATGAAGTTATACTTTTTTTCCTCTATGAACAAATAACCGAAAAATCAGAGTAGAAACAAACTTTTCTTGTCTAGAGTTCTCACAGGATGGGTACAATTGGTAATGTCTTTAGGAAGTCATCAAAACTTTTCTCCCCTTATTTCTTTTATGAGGTGGGATTATTGAATTTAGTGCTTGATCATGTGGGAAAGCTGTTGTGAAAAAGGGGTGTACAACCCTTAAGAGGAGTCATTATTTCCAGGGCCAGTGGTTTCAGCTGCATTGCTTTTTTTTGTAGCTTAACTTCAGCCACACAAGTGTTCTGGGCATGTCAGTGCACTTCATTTTGTCTGCACCTTTTAGCTCAGGAACCAGTTTACACTCACACAGCTGTGTGAATTGTGCATAGGACCTGTTTCTTGGCTGTCTGCTTTGAATATATATGGGACCAACATGAAACCATCTTCTCAGTGGGTTCCTGGCATGAAATAAGAATGTCCTTGGGAGGCTTCTTGTAAGCTAGCCAATTTCTGCTAGTGTTCTCTCAGTAAACAAAAATAAATTAGCCTCCTCTGGATACAGCTCAGGTTGGCATCTTGGCAGCACGTGAATCCTGCAGGGAAGGACTGGAGCAAGCTACTGGTGTTTTGTAATCTTCTGTCTGAGAGCTGGAGCGTTGAGTTTTCAGGCCTCTCCTGATCTGAAGATGATCTTTGAGTACAAAATAATACAAGTAGGGCACTTTGCACCATTGCTAATAGATGTGTCTGTTGCTCCGCTTTATTGAAGTGAGCACGTAAAACTGTTCATTGTAGATATCTTTGCTACTACAGTTCATATTAAGCCATGGTCTGTTGGTTCATAGATATTGGTAGGGGTTGTGGGTTGTTTGTGTTTTGTCTTTTGGTGTGGGTTTGGTTTTTTGAGAACAACTATTGTCATTAATTACATATTAACCCAAAAATAAAGCATCTAAACCTTCATCTTTTCAGTAGCTCCCAGATTTAGAGTATGTAAGTTAAAAGCAAAGAAAGAAAACAAAAAAAAAGAAAAACCGAAAAACTTCCAAAAGTCGCTTGGAAGACCTAATGTTCTGCCAAGTGGTTGTCAATGTTCATTTAAGACGCAAGAGGAACATAACTGTAACTAATGCTTTTGCTTTAAACTGCAGATCAGCTCTTGGTTCATCCTGTGAATTGATGGGCTATTTGCAGCCCATCAGGACTGCATTAGGTGCTTCCCTGGGGTTTATTTTCTCTTTTTAATTCACTGAAAAGAAACCAGATTGTGTGTCTTGTCTAAAATGTTAGTCTAGAGAAAGCCTCATTATATCAAATGCAGGTAAATTTTTGTTGTTTTGATGTGGGTTTTTTTTTCTGAAAAAGAAGTCTGAGCTGGTCCTGGTCTTACCTGATATATAGTACTTTTGTATCTAAAGTTTCAAAGTATATTCTCTGCATATATATTGATAACTATACACACATACTCTTTCTAGGTACATTAAGTCATTTTGTGGCTGACAGAATCTTGTAAAATTTTTCTTTAAGTTCTCTGTAAGGGACATAACTTTTTTTTCTTTAACTTTTTTATAGATCTTGATATAGTTCCTATTTTAAGGATTGTCATATATTACTATTATAAAATGACTGGAACTTTATAATCAGGTAATTTTCAAGTCAGTCTTTAAGGGTTCATTCCTGTCAAGTGTTTCTATTGAAAGTTAAACTGAAAAAACTGAGTAAGTTATGAGACCTACTCACCCCTGCTTCCACTGTATCATCAATCACATTTTCAAGACATATAATTTCTATTGTACTTGAAACTTGAACAAATATTTTTTGTTTCTTCTTGGATATTCTGAAATATTTAGTACAAATGTATACTTCTAAGGTGAAAACCTGTTAGAAAGCGAAGGGAACAGAGAATATGAGGCAGTAGCAGAAGGAATTGGAGGAGATTGGGAACCAGCATAAAAGTATTGAATCTTTTTATATCTTTCTTGTGTGGGTTTTTGCTGGTTGGTTGGGGTTGTTTTTTTGGGTTTTTTTGGTGCTTTTTTTTGTTTGTTTTGTTTTGGATTTTTTTTGCCTGTTTTGTTTTTGTTTTGTGGGGTTTTTTGTTTGCTTTTTTTTTGGGGGGTGGGTTTTTGTTTGTTTTTGTTTTATTTGTGGGCTGTTGTGTTTTTTCCTATTGTAATTTAATTTTTGTTACATATCCTCTACTTAACAGGGATATTCATGCCACTTACCCTTTAACTTTACTATAGCACTGTCAAATATCAAAAAACAATGAGCATTGAGGCCTCCTGTAAATGCCCTCATCTTTGTAGAACAGGATCAAAAGCTTAGGAGTAATAGTCTCATTGGTTCAGTGTTCTCTCCTTTTGCTTCTCCACGCACTTTATTTTTGTCAGATCAAGGTCAAACCTAAGCAGTAATTGTATGCAAGTATGACACCTTTGTTATATATTTGTGGATTGCAATGTCTCTTAATATAGCAACAGATTAAAATTAAAATGAGCTGTGTTCCTTAGATGATGCACATGTATGAGTAAGACCCAATTATTCTTTTAATAGAGGGAAATGAAGATTTGGTAATGTCACAGCAGAATGTCTCTTCGTTCTGTGTTTGGACATCATAAAGTAGGTACAAGAATTATTTTTCTCCTCCCTTTCTAAGGATCGGTGTATGCCGTGTACCTGCATTGGCACATGTTCTATGCTTGCTATGTTTAAAAGTCTAGAAAACTACAAACAATGCCCTTTTATAAAAGAGAAGAGATATTAGAGCTATCTCTTATATAGAAGACAAATATATTAGGTAAAACTTCAGGTATATTAAACCTCAAGTACTCAAAGAAGAACTCTGATGAATGTGCTACTGAATAATTCAATTTTATTCCCCTCCCTGGAGGAGAAAATCATAATATATGCCTTATGATTTCAGAAATGAAGGGCAAAGAAATTGAAAGCATTGGGGGGAATTGAGATTTGGGGTGATACAGAGATCAAATCTTACATAACATTTGAATGTAGAAGACTAGCAGAATACCTTCCCAAACCCATCTTCTAATGATTAAGCCACATACTTTAAATACACATACTGGAAACACTGTTTATTCCCACCAAAAAGATTTCATGTGGCATTGTGTGGTAGCTAATTAAAATAGAAACTGCTATAATACCTCTTTGAAAGCACACCTGTTCACCATAATTTTCCAGTTTTAGCAGTCAATTGTACTGTGTCTTTATTCCTTTTTTGTCTTCTTATTTCTTAATGATGAATATCCATTTGAAAGCATTCTATATTGTTCAATAATTGTTTGTTTTCCGAAATGTCATAGTCTGGGTAGAACGCAAGAAAAAAAATGGCTTAACTTGTACATAACATATGTAACACATAGCAACAGATTTATCTCCCTAACTCAGTTTGTCCTTCACATAGTTTGCTCGTTTTCGTTCTTCTCATGCTGCTGATTCATGCAGATGCTGCATTAGGTGCTGTCAGGCTACTGTGCTCCAGCTCCCTTTTTTTGTTTGTTTGTTTGGGGTTTTTTTGTTTGTTTGAGTTTGGAGGTAACCTGGTTGCTTTACTTCAAATTACTTTTATTCTAGTGTTTCGGCTTTTTAGCAGAGCAGTTCTTGTCAGTATTCTGAATATTTATAGCAAAATTGTGTCTTCTAACTAATGATTACTTAAGTTTTTAAGAAAACCAACACTTATCCTCATAAAAGTAATAACTAATACTATATTTAGCTGTCTGTCCCCAGACCTTGAGTCTATAGTCTCTCAATGACATCAGAATCTATCGATACCCTTTCAGAGTACAGTGAATCACAGGATCACAGAATCTGAGGGGTTGGAAGGGACCTTGAAAGATCATCCAATCCAGCCCCCTTGCTAGAGCAGGTTCACCTAGATCAGGTCACACAGGAACGCATCCAGGCAGTTTTTGAATGTCTCCAGAGAAGGACACTCCACAGCCTCTCTGGGCAGCCTGTTCTAGTGCTCTGTCACCCTCACCATGAAAAAGCTTTTCCTTATGTTTACCCAAAACCTCCTATGCTCCAGCTTGTACTCATTACCCCTTGTCCTATCATTGGATGTGACTGAGAAGAGCCTGGCTCCATCCTCCTGACACTTACCCTTACCTGTTTATAAACAATAAGATCACCCCTCGGTCTCCTTTTCTCCACGCTAAAAAGACCCATCTCTCTCAGCCTCTCCTCATAAGGGAGATGTTCCACTCCCTTAATCACCTTAGTGGCTCTGTGCTAGACTCTCTCCACTAGCTACCTGTCTTTCTTGAACTGGGGTGTCCGGAACTGGCTACAGTACTCTAGATGGGGCCTCACCAGCTTAGAGTAGAGGGGGAGGAGAACCTCCCTCGATCTGCTGGCCATGCTCCTTTTAATGCATCCCAGGATGCCATTGGCCTTCTTGGTTGCAAGGGCGCATTGTTGGTTCATGGTCATACTCTTATCCACCATGACCATAAAGTCCTTTTCCCCAGAGCTGCCCTCCAACAGATCCGTCCTCAACCTGTACTGATACATGGGGTTGTTCTTCCCCAGATGCAGTACTTTACTCTTGTCCTTGTTGAACTTCATTACATTTCTCCCTGCCCAGCTTTCCAGCCTGTCCACGTCGTGCTGGATGGCATTACAGCCTTCTAGCATGTCAGCCACTCCTAGTTTTGTATCATCAGCAAACTTGCTGAAGGTACACTCTATCCCTTCATCCAGATCATTGATTAATATATTGAACAGCACTGGATCCAGAACCAACCGCTGGGGAACACCACTACCCACAGGTCTCCAACTAGACTCTGCTCCACTGACCACAACTCTCCCGGCTCCTTCAGACAGTTACCAATCCATCTCACCATACAACCATCCAAGCTGCGCTTCTTAAACTTGGCTGAGAGGATATCATGGGAGATAGTATCAAAAGCTTTGCTGAAGTTGAGATATGCCACATCCTCTGCCCACCCCTCATCTATCCATCTAGTTATGCCATCATAAAAGGCTATGAGATTAGTCAAGCATGATTTCCCTTCGTTGAATCCATGTTGACTACTTGTGATAAGCCTCCTTTCCTCAACATGCTTTGAGGTGGTGGCAAGAACAAGCTTTTCTATCACCTTTCCAGGAATGGAGGTGAGGCTGACTGTCCTGTAGTTACCCAGGTCCTTCTCCTTGCCCTTTTTGAAGATTGGGATGACATTAGCCTTCCTCCAGTCTTCAGGCTGTTCTCCAGCACCTCTTGAAGATTATGAAGAGTGGCCTAGCAATGACCTCCGCCATGTCCTTCAGCACTCACGGGTGCATCCCATCAGGGCCCATGGGCTTATGGATGTTCAGTTTGCCTAACTGCTCTTTAACTCAATCCTCCTCAACTGAGACAAAAATCTTCATTCCTCCAGACTACCTCTATGGTCTTATAGGACTGGAACCCCTGGGAGCTGGTCTTAGCAGGAAAGACTGAGAGGCAAAGGTAGCATTCAGTAACTCCATCTTCTTTCTGTCCTCGGTCACCAGGGAACCACTTTATTCAGCAGTGGGCCCACATTTCCTCTAGACTTCCTTTTACCTCCAGTGTACTTGAAAAAGCCTTTCTTGTTGTCCTTGACCTCCCTTGTTAGGTGAAGATACACTTGAAACTAAGAAGCATAAGAATAAATTCAGTAAAAATATCTGAAATCCACACACAACCAATGATCACACAAATTCCCTATAGCACCTCAAACATTTGTTCTGGAGGTAGCTGGTCAGTGTCTAGATTATTTGAGTCTAGCAGAGCTGCTTTTGTGGTCTGGAGAGTGTATCTAACCTGTGATAAAGCTGGGTATGGAATATGTTTGAACACTGGTATCCTGGTCTATTAGAAACTCAATATTTTGGGAGCTGGTTAGTGGCTGTGATTTGCAATATGACTTCTATTCATGTGTATGTATTCTACCATGAAATCGTACTCAAATAGTCTTACTACTTATAAAATGTTGTTTGTTATCTGTTTGCTGGTTATGGTCCTTCCCTTCTCCCTTCTGGCTCTACTCCATAGGTTTAACCTCTCACTACAATTTTATCAGCTTTTCTCTTCTTTATTCATTTCATACAACTACATTTTAATGTGTTTTTACATTTGTTTTTATATATATATATATGCACTTTTTTCCCACACAGATAGTATTTCCCTTTTCTTAGTTGCATGAAACATACATATCACCGTTTCCAGGTGTCTTTGTTTTGGCTTTTCTTACAGGAAGATAATTCTCAGAAAATTGCTCTCTGTGAGCCACATCAAAGAGAAGTATTTCTATTTATAAAGACAAATAAGGGTCTAATTGCCAAAGATACTGCGTGCAATCCATCAGCTACACTCTATAATAAATTTTCACAATGCTTTTCTGACAGTGTTAATGTTAAGTACTTAATTATCTACTACCAAATAATTATGAAAATTTTAAGTGTTTGCTAAAGAGTTTTGTTATATAATTTCTTAAATGTTGATTGATAGTGTTGAGTATGGAATAATGTTGCTGAGTATATGCTTGCTACCATGTTGGAGGGAGTAAATGTACAATACAGAAGACAATAATGATTGTGATGATTTAGTACAGAGTAATTAGCTATGAAAATCTGTTAAAGGCAGAGCTGCTTTTCTTTCTTACAAATACCTATTTAGAATGTAACTTTCTATTCCTACTTAATGTAACAAAAATGGGCAGTATTTTAGACCGTGCATAGCACTCCTTTTAAAAAATTAAAGTTATCAAATAGATAATTCATGGTTGCAGGGTTTCCTCCATTTTTGAGTATTTCTGCCTGCTCAGTTTGCGGTTCCTTACCTCAGTCATTTTAAAGGCTCTTTGAATAGATGGTCATTTTATCGCACCAATAAAATAACTGTACAAATCTACCTTAAATGTAATTGTTTACACAATTTTTTGATTTTTCCAGAAGTAAGTCAACAAAACATTTCACTCTGGGCTCTGAAAGCATGGCAAACAGGCAGTGTGTCCCCACATGGGAACACACAGTGATAACCTGAGCCGTGCTGTGCAGTCTTTATGCCAGAGCAGTTTGCTGGAACATTTTCTAGTCATAATAACATATGCTGTGGTATTTTTAATACACTAAAAGCAAACCTGTTCACATAAAGGCAGTTTTAAGGTCCACAAATCAAAGTTAAAAGCCCCACAATTCATTTGTCTTGATCCTGATTTTTTATAACAGCACGTGTAAGAGTCTTCAGCAGGTATGATGCTAAACACTGCATCTTTTTGATATTCCTATCAATTCAATGTGTAGCTCTTGGCAAAGTGAGCATCTGACAGTAAAAAGCAGATGATCTGAACTCTGTTTTATGAGTGCTGGTGGACTTCATCTGTTCTGTATGTTGGTGTGGCTTTGAAAAACTTCAGAACATACTGAAGCTTGAGGAGATTCCTCAGAGCACATCTAAGGGCTGCCAAATATCTGCTTTGTAAGCAGAGAATCTCTTCCCTGTCATCATCAGCAGGGCTGAGAGAGCAATAAAATGGGAACAGCAGTGGGACATTCAGCTGTGATGACAGAGGGTTACATTGCACAATTTGCTACAGAACTCATGCTTTTTGATATTTGGGGTTTGACAGTTATCTTGGGAAATAATTTAAAAAAAATTAAAATCTAGCTGGGGCAAAGTAGAACCTGAAACCTGTGACATCTTTTTCTGGTAGACACACAGGGTCCTGCTGTCAAGGGAAAACATTGCAAATGGATCTCTTTTTTGACTCCCAGCATCAGGAAGATTTCAGCAATCAATCATTACACCCACCAATAAAGCTTAAAAGACATGAGAGTCAAGGTCTGGGTGCAATTACTGTCTTTGTGTTTTAGAATAAAACATGCTAGTGTTGTGCTGTGTATTTACTTATTTAAAATGAGCACAATGTGATTTGGCTTCTGTATAGATTCAAAAAACCATGTAACTTATAATAAACCTTAGTAAAATGTGGGTATTAAAATGGCTTTTCCCTGCATCCAGGGTATTTATTACACTATTCTGAAAACTCTGAAGATGTTTCAAACGTTGTGTACTGTGGGACTAGCATGGCCTGGGTTAGGGTGGCATAGTCAGCATGGTGTAGGTCTTGTGGATAAGCAGTACTGGGATTGATTGACATTGTTTTGTCTGTATGGATTCCGGTGTCATAGACAACACCATCTTTAACTTAAATACATCCTCTTGATATATGTGAATGGAGAAGCTTTTCTTCTTCAGAGATATGAGCTGCTAGAATTTAGGAAGGAAATTGAAGTATTTTTTTCCTTGCTGCACCCCTTTGGGAGCATCATGAATTCTACTGATTGCAAGTGGTGTTTCATATGCCAGTTTTAACAGAGACACGCATCCTTCGTGGAGATATCTGCAAAAGCTCATGAATTTTGTGTTCTGCAGCCAGCTGGTTAATGTGGGGACAGTCTGGAAGATCTTGGAAGAACTTCTTGGCAGTTAGCAGAAGCAGATTTCTGGAGGGTGTGGGGAGGAAGTCCACTTTTTTTGTTTTGTTAAGTAACTTGGCAAGGAATTATTTAAAACTACTTGGTTTGTCTAACGTAATTAAATCATAGAATTATAGAATGTATTGGGTTGGAAGGGACCTCTAAAGGTCATCTAGTCCAACCCCCCCCTTTGCAATAAGCAGGGATAGCTCTATGTCATTCAAGTCATCTATCACCCTTACATTAAATAACATTTTCCTATTGTCTAACCTAAATCTAGCCTATTCTATCTTAAAGCCATTACTCCTTGTCCTGTCATGACAAATCCTTGTGAATAGACCCTCCCCTGCTTTCTTATAGGCCCCTTTCATGTACTGGAAGGTTGCTGTAAGGTCCCCCTGGAGCCTCTTCTTCTCCAGGCTGAATAATCCCAACTCTCTCAGCCTGTCTTCATAGGAGAGGTGCTCCAGCCCTCTGATCATTTTTGTGACCCTCTTCTGGACACGCTCCAACAGGTCCATGTCCTTATTATGTTGGGGGCTCCAGAGCTGGAGACAATACTCCAGGTAAGGTCTCACCAGGGCAGAGTAGAGGGGCAGGATCACCTCTCTTGATCTGCTGGCCACACTTCTTTTGATGAAGCCCAGGACTCAATTGGCCTTCTGGGCTGCCATTGCACTTTGCTGGCTCATGTCCACCTTTTCATTTACTAGTACCCCCAAGTCTTTTTCCACAGGACTGCTCTCTAGCATGTCCCCTCCCAGCCTGTATTGATAATGCTGGTTGCCCCGGCCCAGGTGCAGAACCCTGTACTTGGCCTTGTTGAACCTCATAAGATTCACCTGAGCTCACCTCTTCAGCCTGTCCAGGTCCCTCTGGATGACATCCCGTCCCTTTGGCATATCAACTGCACCACCCAGCTTAGTATTGTCATCAGACTTGCTGAGGGTGCACTCAATGCCACTGTCTAGGTCATTACTGAAGATATTAAACTGCACTTGTCCCAGTATGGACCCTTGAGAGACACCACTTGTCAGGTTTTCCCATCTGTACATCACTAAGCATTGTACAGAAGTAGCCAAAGATATTTAACAGACAACGATTGAAAATGCTTATTTAATTTGTAAGTACATCAATATATGACTGGCATTAGCTGCAAATTATTTTAGGTAGTATAGTGTGAGTTATGACAGGATCAGGGATTTGTCATAATAGAAAATAATTGTTATCATATCTACCACACCTTTATTTTCAGTATGTCAGCTTTCTTAAATAACATTATCCTTCTTATGAGGTCATTCAGTCTCATCTGCCTTACTGTAATAAAAACTTAAGTTGATTAAAACCACAGGTTCAATGAGAGAGGGGAGAACATCTGAATTTGGAATTAATTAACCGGACCTGTGATAAGACAGGTCAAATTCAGTGCTTTAATCTGTGAAAGTGAAATAACATTCATAGATTCTATTACTTTAAAGTGGTGGTAAAGATTCCTGAGAGTGATGAGTGATTTTGGTTACTTGGGATACTGAAGAGATTTATTTCTAGTGCATCAGTGGAGTGGTGGTATTTGTATGGTCGTGGTCCATGTGAAATAAATCATTGTACTAAAAATATAAGGAAGTTTAAACTGGTTAAGCTTGTGTTGTCACTTGGCATGTCTTAGTGATCTTTATCATGTTGACAGTAATTGAAATGTGATCTCCGCAGTTAAATATACATACTCATTCAGTAGTGCTTAAAATCTATCTTGAAAAATGTTTATACTTCACCATTTTGAATGAATCTGCTGATAGCAGCCTGACACTGTCAGAATTCTAAGTTTTAATTTACCAAATATATGTGCAGTCTCACTGTGTGAAACCAAAATGGTAACTGTTGTGTTTCTGTAAGTGTAGATAATGGACAACTTGCTACTGACTACAACTGATAAAGGCTGTAAAAGATATAATACATCAATTAAATTATATAGGTACAGCAGGTATTTACCTTCACATGTGCAGCTCAAGGTTAATTTATCCTTCTAACTCTTGATTATTACTGTTTCTAAGTGTTAGTTGAGTAGGTATGAAGAAGATATTCTGTATTAAGTAAATGAGAAATATTTTGGCTTTATTGCTAACATTTGCATCAGGAAATTTGTTGTGAATGTGTTTATGTACTGTATCTCAGAACAGGTGCCTAAGAGTTATTGTTGCTAAGCATGACAGTTCCAAAACTGCAAATACAGTTGTTGACAATTGCTATTAAACAATTCTTACTCATAAAATCAAGAATGTATTTTAGAGAACTTCACCCTATCTATACGTCAATCATGAAAAGAAAACAAAAAGCTGAAGATTACAACACATTTGATTATCACATATTTTATTAGCTCTAACACTGAAATTTTCAGACATAGTGAGTTAACAGAAAATTAATTTTGTATGTGTTAAAACTATGAGAATAGAAACAAGAAAATTTTTAAGAAAGCATACAATATTTCTCTTAATAGCACAAGATCTCACTAGAAACTCTAGAGGAAATAATTCACTGTTCCATTTGGAAAAGATCATTAGATGTTGTCCAAAACATGTTCATATAGTGAGGAATTCAGGTAAAGTGTTGGTTGTTTCATCTTATCTAAGTAACCAGATGTCTTTTCAATTCTTTGATATTAATCTTGCTTGCTGCCCAGGAAAGAGCAGAGAATTCTCATTGCTTATGCATGCTTTTTTTGTTGTTGTTTTGGGCTTGTTGTTTTTGTTTAGGCCATTTCCAAACTGGCTACCTCCATGTCCTTTCTGCCACAGCAGATTTAATATTTCATTAAAAGAGCATTCCACTGAATTTCACTTATAGACAGGCTGCAGAACTATAGCAGTCATCCTAAGGAACGTCTTCTGGGAGATGCTCTGGAAAACAAAGCCAAATGAGTTATGAGTTGTGGGTATGTGTTAGTAATGGTATATATTATGGTCATCAGTGCAGTCACATAATCTGCATAAGGTACTCTTGCTTTTAGGTCATATAATACAGAAGAAAGAAGAGATGTTTATTTTAATCATAATTGCACGTGTCTTATAAAAAGCCGTTGATGCAGGTTTAACAGCAAATTACTAAGTTCTTACTTTCTTAGCTCCTATTGGGGATATTTATAAAATATAATTACTAGATAAAGATCAAACAAATCTTGCTCTTGAGCCGTGCCATTCTATTTCCTATTATGTAAAGGAAATTCATATGCAGCAGTTTGATGTGGATGCATTTCTGTCTTCCCTTTTCTTAGCTGTACTGCTCTCCCTTCTTTCTTTGCAGAGGTGAAGCTAGTTTTAAGGAGAAATGGCATGTATTGATTTGTTGTCCAAGATAATACAGGTGATTTTTCTACATAAACTCGTCACTATTGAAGCCCTTTGACAACTGCAGAATTATAATACATCAATAAAAGGTGGTAGAAGGCTTGCATGTGGTTAGATTTGTCCTTTGAAAATATAAGGACAGGATGTGGTAGACAGAGAGAGGTTTCACTTTTTTTTAACTAAACCAACTGTGAATCTGGAACTTTTTTTCTCCCTTTTTGTCATATCTCTATTGCAAAGCAAACTGTGTGTCTAAGGACTGAATGATCAGCTGTATTTTATTCATCTTCTGTGACACAATTCTTGTTAAAAGTGAAGGGAGTGGTGGGTAGTGGAAACATAGAACAGGTCTGGGTAAGAAAAAGCCCTCTTGTGACTGTCTGGGGGCTGTCAAAAGAAGAGAAGTTCTGAAAGAGAATATACCATGACTGAGTAACACTGCAGTACTGATATCAAAAAGCTGTCAAAGAATTTGCTGTAGAAAAGCTCTGCGAATCCTTCCAGAAACAAGATGGGGATGTTCATCCAAGAGCTTACAGTGAGGGGTCCTGAAAGCTGGTTTTCTTGCAGAGCAGAGGAGTGACACTTAGATTGCTGTTACGGGAAGAAACTGGCAGTGTTTGCTTTTATACGTAGAGGAAGGAACAATGTTTTAAAATGTCTTCCATAACTTAAACATGCAGAATCATGCTTAAAAATATACAAATATGTGGTGTTGGTTTTATAAATAATGCCAAAGACTTTTTTTTAGTTTTCTGAATTCAGGAAGTGTCAAAAAATCATATTAAAAGCAATACATTTATTCTGTGATTGGCTGTAAAAACCTGTTATTATTAAAACAACTTCTCATGGGTAAATATAGAAAACATAGCTGTAGATTTTAAGTAATTTTTGTTGTAGTTTAGCTAATAAGTTTAAACTGTAAACAAATTTTTAATATGCCAAGTCTTCCGTAGCCAACATGATTAAATATGCCACATTCCCTCTTACAATCTATTATTTCCAGTAATAAAATAAATACATGTTAAACTAAACCAAAACACACAAAAAACCCAAACAAAAAATCCAAACACAGCAACAACACAACCACAACCCATAAAACTTCATCTATGTAATTTGCTTGTATTTTGTAGAAGATTAGATACGAAAGGACATGAGCCCATTTCTGTTACTGTTTTTCCTGTTTGATTCAGTAGTGTTCACATTTATTGGCTTGTGTTGTACAAGCCTGTTCATTGCATCCTTTCAACTGTGTCTGGTTCCTGGAAGGCATTTGGGACTGAGAGGGAACCTCCTTTGATTCATCTCTGCATATGCTTACATGTTTTTAGTATCTGTGCTTTATATTGCCCAGTTATCATCATCTTTATTTTTCTTTCCACCATGGATGTCCTGAGGATTCTTTGCTCCTACTCCTCCTGAAGCAAAATCCCCGGTTGCACATCATCAGTCTTGTTTCCCTGTTTATTGACTATTCTCCTTAACTTCTCTTCCAGGCCTGCTCTGGTAGGTCTTTTCAAACTTGACTGGTGTAGAATTAGTGTGGTTTTGAGAAGCAGTGGAGTTGTAACTATTTTTATCTGTTGATACTGTTGCTTTTACTTAGTATGGTATAACTAGATTGGCAGCGGGTTTTTTGCATCTGAGTTGAAGAAATGCATGTCTTCCATAATGTGCAATTACTCACGTCTCTTTATGCAAATAAATTTCATAATCTAGCTTTCTGCTTTTCACCATAAATTTCATAATACCTGGGATTATAAACTGTTGTGAAAGTTGTAATGAAAATTGAAACTTTGTGTGGACATCTTTGATCATATCTGTATGGATATGCTAGATCTAGGTTTAAATTATCTAGTTCAGTTGTCAATATTTATGTAGCTGTGATGCTTCAGCCTTTGACTATTTGCTCAGGTTTCTTAGCCAACCTGTGTTGCTTTTTACTGTAACTGGGTTTGATAGGTCAGGTACTGGTAAAGCTCTACCATAGAGCTGATTTGAATGTTTTTGCATAAACCTTTTGGGTTGTGCCTGTACCGATTGCTTAGAGATGTTATCCAAATTCTGATGATCATTGCAAATTTTCAAATATGATGTTATTATGATTAATCCTTGTCTGTGCTATAGTGTTTAATTTGGACAGGTTTTCTCATGTTAATGAGACAAAAGTTCTGTAACTATGATACCATTTAAACAAAAACTAAGAACTCAAAACCCATGCAGAACCCCTCCCTTCAGCCTAACAGGTAGCAATCTTGGCTCCTTCTGCAGGTGCTTAGTTCAACCTCACAGTGGATGTTTCCACCTCTGTAGTTGCCGGTGATCTTTCAGTAGTTTGAGCATATGCAGGCTTTAAAAAGGCACATACACATGTACAGCAAAATCCTGGTGATCACTGATGGGTGTTAATTTGCTATACATGACTACAATTCCTGTGAGCTTCTCCACCCTTGACACAGTTCTGGCTACAACAGTATGGATGCTTCCTAAACTTGTACATGCTGCACAAGTAGAGGCACAGAATAAAGGAGGAAGCATAAGGTACAGTCTAGGGGAGTAGTAACAGCTTCTGAGCAAATCCAGAGCTAGGAAGCCAGTAATCAACTGGATTTCCAATTGTACAAATTATCTTTCAAACAGTGCTTTGTATTTTATGAGATCTTGTTAAAAATACAGTTAAGTCTCAAAATACCTGAGATATGTATGCAGTTCTTCAGAGCAGTGAATAAAAATTTTTGTTTTACAAACAAAGCTGATTTTTTTTTTGTGATTGAAGGACACAAACTGAAATCAAATGTTTTGAAATTGTGAAGGCATCTGTCTATTCAGCTATGCAGCTGCCGTAGGAAAGTCCTTCAGAAATAGTATATCTTTGTTGTTGTTGTTGTTTCTGTTGGTTTTGGGTTTTTTTTAAAAGAATTCTATCTTTGCTTTCTAAATTCATCCAATTTGCCCTAGTGGAAGTGCAATTACAAACAAATGTAATTGGTAAAAGAGAGCATCTTTGCTTAGCTCATCATGGAAACTAACTAGTTGATAGAACTGAGAATGGTGTAAGTTGGCTGGACTGATTCATCTATTTGTTTTAACTATTTGCCATGTAATCAAAACCTTTATTCCACATAGAGTAAAAGAATTGGTATTTATGAAGTAGGGGACAGGATGGAACAATGACAGTGAGTGACCTTTTCTAAATCCAAACTTCAGTGCTGCCAGTGTTGTTAACCCATGTTCAGGTAAATCATTGTAGGACACAAACAGGGAAGTATAGATAGATATACAAGATCTAGTTTTTAGTATGGTTTTAATTGTGCTTCCCTTGAGCCAATATGTGCAACAGCAGAGACAGATTCCCGATAATAGGGTTACAAATAGTGGTAGCAGATGTAAGAATTTTGTTTCAGAATTCATTATGTAGTCAGGAATAATGATCTTGAAGTTTTGATGTTATCTACTTGCATTTAATTGGTAAAAATCTGTTTGTATGTATAGGTGTTTTTTGTTGTTTTATTTTTATAAAAACTCTTATATTCCAGCTGAATAGGTTGATACCAAATTTTACTTGAGAGAATGTTGTAGAATAAATATGATTCAAGCTAGGCAAAGAACTCTAAGAAGCCCGAGTCTTTGTATGGCTTATTAAGTTTTGCTTTAGGTATTGCCAAACTACTACTTGAATAATTTTAAAGATTACTACCTGTAATAGCACAGAAGTGATCCATAACACACATAATACAGCATCCTCTGATGATATGTGATAAGTACTGTATTACTATGTTCAAGATCATTTGTTTGTAGAATTTAATAGAGCTCTCACTTCTACTGTGCTAATTTATAGTCGTCATCTGTGGTGAAATAGAAAGTCATCACGGACATTAAGTGCAGCATATGGTTCTGTATAATAAAATTCATGTTGCGTTCTACCCTTTAGCCTCTACCATATGGTTTTGATTTAATTTGCAGCCATTTGTTATGCCAGACAAGTTAAAAAAAAAAAAAGTTATATAGGGATTTACTATTGGAAGTGCAAGAAAACCACTGTGCTTCCTATACTGTTATTGAACAACTGTTTTTAGCAACCTTGGTCAATTTTTTTTCACTCAGTCTACAGAACATCTTACATCAATTTTTGGATTTACCTACTAGCTATTAAAAGATTCTGTTAAAGATGATGCTGAGGCTAACAGTTACTACGTAACTACATGCTGTAAAAGTTAATCTGATGCAGGAAGTTCTGGATTTGGCAGGGTGAAAGGACAACTTAAATTTATGGAGTGTTAATTTGGTAGTAAAAATGCTTAATATTTTACAGATAACCTATACAGGGGTTAAGTCTCGGTGTGAATATGTATATATCTACTCTTGGAATTGAAGTATCAGATCTGCCTCTGCAAGTCTTTGAATATAATTCGTTTAATAGTTTAAGCCATGCATTCAAATTAAGATTGGGTAAAAATATCTAAGTGAATCATTATTCTGCAAAACAAGCAGTGATATTTGAATATTTTTTTTAAGTTTCAGAAATAAACCCATGACATTGTAGAAGTATATGATACCTCCTCATGCAGGTTGAAATATAGTATTTCATGGGCCCAGCCAAATTTTTGTATCTATGAAATACAGGAAATCTATATTTTTTGTCCCCTAATAACAAGAGGTGCTGCTATTGGTGCCTTCCTAGTGTTCTAGAGAGTGTATCTAAGAAAACAGAGCAGTCAGGAATAGAAATAATTTCTTTTTGCTTTTCTCTTGCTGGAAGGTTGAAGGGGAAGATATCCTGGCATATTGGATTTTACTTGGAAACAACTTGTAGGGGATGACTTTTTTACGTTGGAAAAAATGCTTTCCATAAGTACATAGAAGTTGGGATGCTTATTTAAAGTGTATCTCAAAATATCAATAGGCTGCCTCCATCAGGCGACTTTTCTGACGACAACATGTGATCATGGCTTCTGGTGAGATTCTCCTTTTGTCTAATTCCTTCGCCAGACAATTTTCTTTTAGTGGTAATGAGGAAATTAATATACTCTATTGGAACCTCCAAAATCCTTGAGTATGTACCAGTCTTGCAGGGTGTGATAAGATGGTACAGTATGTGATAATCTTGCCAAGAACTTAATTTCAAGGTGGCTGTATCTTGATTTTCATCAGTTATTCATCAGAGATTGCAATAAATACAATTTATTGTTCAACTTAATGATTGTAGAAAAATAAGTAGAGCATATCTCCTAAAATACAGAACTTTTTGAGAAACACTTGCTGAATCTGAGGGTCTGTCTTTTTATTGGGTAATCAGATTATTGTGCCTTGTAAACGCCTTTAATGTATAGAAGTACTGCAGGATGGTGAAATAGTAATTCTTTTTCTAACTTCCAAGCAAAATGTTTTTATTATTCTACCAATGGATCAAAGCTATGAATATCTTGCAATTCAAGCTTAACTCTTACATGAATTTTAGCTTTGTTATAATATTAAAGATGTGTCCTGGTTTGAGTGAGAACAGAAGTAATTCTGTTCAGTGTTTTTACTTTTCAGCTCAGTTCTTCTAACTAACTGCGCTTTCTGAAGGTAGCAGCCCATTCTCACAGACAGTGTCTGCTTCTAGCAGTGATAACACCCCATGTTTAGAGTTACTACCAAGGATTGGTGTGCAGAC
>WTSP01020356.1:0-19530 GCA_025331215.1 Actenoides lindsayi
TATATTGAATAGTACTGGCCCCAGTACTGACCCCTGAGGGACTCCACTAGATACAGGCCTCCAACTAGACTCTGCCCTATTGACCACAACTCTTCGACTTCTTTCCTTCAACCAGATCACAATCCACCTCACTACCCGACCATCCAGACCACACTTTCTCAGTTCAGATGCGAGGATGCTGTGGGGGAGGGTGTCAAATGCTTTACTGAAATGAAGATCGACCACATCCACTGCACTACCATCATCTATCACCTGGTTATTTCTTCATAGAAAGCTATCATGTTCATCTCCAGAGAAGGGAAAGCGCTTTATAACCTTACAACCAGGACAACCTGTAATGGATAAACTGCCTTCTATTGGCATTGTGCTAATGACTTTAACCAAACCCTGTGGTGCACTTGCTTGGGAAGCTACTGACAGTGGTGGTGCCAAGCATAGGATTAGTGCACGGTTGATTTTTCCTTCTTTCTGAGGGGATAACCTGTCTAGAAAACCCCACCAAGACTAGTTTTCTTTATCTTTTTATTTCCTACAGAATTCCTTCCCCAATGAGAATGAAACGTGTTCTCCTATTGCTATGGAAGATCGTGACGGTATTCAACTCTCCATGCATGCAGACCTGTCTCAAATTAGGAATACTACCTCTAAAAATCCATCGCAGCCACATCTATACCCATTTCAGATGGTTCTCCCTCTCTATCAAGGAGCTTTTCAACTGAAGACCTCAATTGGCCTTGGTCTCAGGCTCAAATTAATTATACCAGAAGTGTGGGAATGTCTACCAATAAGAAAGATCTAACTTTGGCTACCATGGTTCTGCACAGAGACAAAATGTATTTGGAAAATGAGTGAAGTTGGTACAATAATAAAAATTTTGGCAATATCTCCCTAATTTGGGGAGGAATGGGAGAAAACATTAAAACAGGGTGTGGAGTAATTAATGGGTTAACCTACAAAAAGGTAACTGACATCTCTGTTTACCACATTCCATTGCTGTGACTCCCAAAACACACCAGATAACTGACTGGCGTAACTTTACCTGAACATGCCCCATTCTTGTACTCTGTCAATGGCATCACCATGGTGTGCAATTGCTGTTTGATTTTGTAATTGATATTAGGGACTCTAATGCGACAATAACCCCTACAACCCCTTACTTAACACCCACCATCCCAGCTACTAGGGAAACAATAATTCTAATCCTACAAAGTTTTGAAATAGGACCGTCTGTGATAAAAAATACAGGCCTACAACAAGTATTGTTTAACCCTCTAACGAATAGAGCTGTCAACGCAAGCCAGCATCTCTGAAATTAAATCTACCTGTTCACCATTTCTAACAGCATCCTGTTCAGGATGGCCAGCATGGTTGCACAGACACACCATCACCACATCAAGGAGACCAGAAAGAGATGTGACAGGCACCACAGGGACATGATGAGGAGTATTAAATAGCATAGATGCTGAAGTTTTGGCAAATAAAATAAGCTTAACAAAAAGCAATCTATACCAATTACAACACCCACTATGGTCCTTTCTATCAGCATTGGGAACTAATCAATGGTTAATATCCAATGTACTACCCCAATGGGGAAGAATCAATGATAAAGACCACCAACTACTTGCAAATGCGTTAGGTATAACCCAGTTTAATATCTCTCTTGCTCTTAGCTGTATTCAAGCTCAACTATGGCTACAGTCTATTGTAGCAGCAATCGTAAGAGAGGGCAAAGATGGCATTTGGCCTGCTGAAATCTGTAGGATAATTTGGGATCATGCAACAAAATTTGAGAGAGAATTCTGGTGACATCTGATTAATTTCACTTACAATCCTACAAACAACAAAGTAACGGCTTTTGCCTTGACAATAAGCAATGCTTTGGTATATACTGTATACCCAATCATTGCACTGGGATTAAACCATTATGGAATCATATTCTATCTGATGGAACATAGACCATGGGCCCAACTAAATGGAAAGAAATGGCAAACTGTTGATATTGATGTTTGTACGATGCTAGAACAACAAGGATTTATTTGTGAAAGTAATACTCTTAAGGCCCAAGACATTTGTCTAGACACAGAGAAAAATGTTTGTCATTTTGAGATACACCCCAATGAAACACCTAAAACTGCACTAGTTTACATGGGATGTGTCTGTATAAGAACCCTCTGTGATTCTATATTTGTAGACAATTCCACTATAAGAACTTAAAATCATGCACTGGAAGGAACAAGAGACTGCCCTGCTTTGGAACCCTGGTCCGAATCTGTAGGAGGGTCATCTGAGCTCTCTGCAGAAATGGATCTTTCAGTCACCAAGCTTCAGCAGCCCTGCAGCAGTGCCCATGTCTCAGGCTGCTATCTCCAGGGCTGGGGTTTATGGAACACATCATCAACTCCAGACATGCCTGGGGTTAGAGAAGTGAAAGGTGAAAGCAAGAGAACTATTGCAAGAGCTGTTTGCTTCAGTTCACTGACACAGCCTTCCACATCCCAGCATTTCACATCTCAGAAGATGGCCCTGCTGTGACAGCTTGTTGGGAGGCCTGGACTATGCCTTTCTGTGCTGCCCCTCTGTATTTCAGAAGAGCAATTAGTTCTCCAAGTTACTCAATTTCCTCACCTTCACCATGAGACGAGAGACCGCAGAAGGGGTGTTCTTCCAAAACACCACATAGCAGTTCTTGCCCAGCTCATCATCAGACTGTGCGTGGGTGTGGATGCCGTAAGAACCAGGACCTGAGAAAATCTAGGGATGCTGAGGTTGTCATGTTTCTCTGTTCCCGTCAGCCCACAAATGAAGGCACAAGATTATCAGAGACTGATTTTCCCATAGCAAGCTTGTCATGGTGCTACTGCTTTCTCAGAGGGACTTTGGAAAGCGAGAACACAAAAGGCCTCTTATATACAGAGCTGGCTCCTCTGCTCTCAGATGCTGCATTGCTTTCAGATGCATTTATTTGGAGCAATGGTGCAATCCAGTGGCCAGTTTGGATAGTAGCACATACTGCACAAGCTCTAATTCACTGCAAAATCAGGAAGCACCTAAAGGGAGGTGCAATACCACTAAGCCTGCAGAGAAGCAGTGATGTCTACCAATAAGTGATCTTAAGAGATGTGCAGAAGATTCCCAGAGGCTCAGGACTGAGCCATTGGAATCAATAAATGGGTTGGCTCTTCTTTAGGGGCAGTAGGGCCCATCCTCACAAAACCATACAACCCTTTAACATTTTTCTGAGTATTATTTCCCCTGTGGTGCTAAGTACAGCTGCTGTGTGTGCTGGCACCAAGCCTAGCACTGCAGCCCCCTAGAGCAGAAAGCATGTCCCGGAAGAGGACCTGCACCCCAAACCAGGCAGCAGACTACTTTGACAACAGCCCTCCAGGAAGGAAGGGGCCCACCATCTCAAAGGCATTAGCACCACCACTGTCAGCAATAAATTAACATTTTAAATACGTTGATTTTCTGAGGGACAGCATCTAGAGGCACAAATGTGGATTTATTTGATCTGTTGCTATAGACTACACAGAGTGTCCCAGTGAGCTAGCTGGCAGGGTTACTACACAAAAGACAAAGTAAGAACAATATAGTCATCTGTATTAGAGAAGTCAGAGACATAATCCCAGCATGTGCCAAGAGCAGAAAAGCAGGAATTTGCGTTTCATTTAAAGCATCCTCTGGGTAAAAAACCCTACCCACCCCAGAGATAAATCCATGAACTCTACTTAATTAATAAGTGGAAAATATATGATAATTTCAAGAGTAAGGAAAAACCCAAACCAACCATTATCTTCATATGGATGAGACTAGCAGTGACTTGGTGCTATATTTGAATACTCCTACAACCTGAACCAAGAGCGATGCATCCACTGTGAGCATTTAAAATGAAGCATTTGAACAGCAGCATAACAAGCCAAGAACCCCCACCCACCCACAACTTTTAAAGAACAACTTTTGGAAGATGCAAAAGGGAGAATATCAAATTCGTTCTTCCATGTGAGCAAATCATTAAGCAATTCTTGCTGACAGAAAGTTGGATTCACTTGAATCTGCACATTAACCATGTGCATGGTACTTCCAGAGCGCACATTCAAACAGGAGGCACCGATGTGAAGTTTCTTTCCCTGCTAAGCATGGCATCAATTTTACCATGTTTCTTCATCATTTCCCAATTCCAGACAGACAGGGCCAGATCCTGTGTTGCACTGGATGACTGCAGTCTCTGACTGCAGCGGGCTCCCTGATGCTCCATGGACAAGCTTAAGGGAAGTAACTGGATGAATCCATACACTGCGGATGCATCTGTAGTGCCTTCCAGGGCTTGACTCATGCAAGACCAATTTCAAAGTATTAGAGGTGTTTTGTCAATAATCAGCCATCACTTGCTTACAAGAAGTAGAAGAGAGAGAGGAGACAGCAGGACTAGCATTGCCACATCTGACAGCGTAACGCTTCAAGTGCCATTTTATGCATGAACAACACCCTTGGTGTTTGACCTAAGGAGGGGAGAAGGGAATATGGAAAATAACCGATATTCCAAGCTTGTTTTTCTCACCAATGTTCATCATAACCCAGAGGGTGCAGCTGATCTCCTTCCCCCTCGCCGTGCACAGCAGCAGCTGGGGAGTTGCAGGAACGACTGTGCAATGAAGCCCTTTCTTCTTCCTCTCAGTCAATGTGCCCTGGAAATCTGGAGTTTTCTTCAGAAAGCTTTTATCCACTTGAGAACTGCCTGGTTTTCTAATGGTACAATGTACTGTACTGCCTCCACTCATCACTCTGAGTGGATGACACAAAAAGCAGTTAAAAATAATTTAAAAAGCGTATTTTTGCCACAGATTGGGAATGTTGGTATGATAAACCATGATTTAAAGGGAACCACTGAAATGGAAAATGTTTTCAACCCTTATCCTGACAAATTCCTCCTCACACGAGCCTTACAAAATTCTCTACTCAGAGCTGTGTACAATTTTTTCTGCAGAATAGTTTCTGTTCACGCTCCTCCCCCCAGGAAGGCTTGAACAAAGTTTAAGACATTAAGACATTACAAAGCTGCTGGCCCAGGTGTGGGGTGAGATTTTAGCAGCATTTGAAGTGAGCTAAGTTTTGCCTTTAAATGATTTGCATCTTTTGTCTGCTCTAGCACCTATGTGCCACTTTGCTTCTGATTTTTAGGTGCAGCATTTCCATTTCTACTGTTACTACTCTTACTGTGTAAAGAGATTGCCTGTGGATACCCAAAGAGTTTGCTAACTTTTCCAGCTTCCTGTAGTGTCTTACCAACCCAGATGATCGCATACTCATGAGGTTTGGAAATAAAGTGGCTTAATAATTCACAGCAAATGGAGTATTTACAAAAGACAGACATTGTTGTAGAGAACTGGAGAGCAGCAGTACTATACCTGTACTTTAACATAAGCCTGAGGGTATGATCCAGATGCTTATAAACTAGCAAGCTTTACATCTGTATCTGGGAAAAACCCCAACATTTTGAGGTATCATGAAGAGCAGAACATTATGAACTCTATTTTCCACAGAACTACTCCAAGTGGGAATATAAATTTCCCTCTTTGGAAGTCAAGTCTAATGGCTTCCACTTTTTGATTGAAAGAGATGATTGAAGCGTGAAGCAGAGGTATTTGCTGAGTTTATGCAGGAGAGAACATGAGGAATTTCAGAGGGACCTAAACTATTTACAGTAATAGGCAATAAGAAGCTTGACTTGATAAGAACAAAGTAATATGGATTGAAGGAAAAAAACCCACATGAATCGCTCAAAGCTCGCAGAGTCTTAAAGAGGTAGCATCAGCTGAAGACACTGAGCTCAGTATCATTGTAAACATGTCAGCAAGGATTGCTGTTGGGGAGGAAAGTCAAACAAGGCACATAGGTAGGAAATGGATCAAAAATACAAATTAATTAGCATGGATAGACATAAATCAGTGATATAGGTACATTAGAAGAGTATGATGGCAACCAAGTTAAATACACAAAAGTTAGGGTTGCATTGCTAATTTACATTGAATCACTCTTCAATACACTGCCTCCTCTCCTCTTCTTGTGCGTGCTTTATCATGAAACCTTCAACCAACAAAACATCCAGTCAACAATTTAAAATATAAGAAAGATAAGAACATTATTGCCATGTTCTGAGGAGGTATAGAGCTATAGAGTGAGTTAAATTTATGCAAAAAGCCCACAGAGGACATGGAATTAAGCCACCCCAGTCTCTGAGTTCCAGCCCAGCAGTCTGATCCCAAGACTAATTTTCATTGTAGAGATAACAGTGCCCTAAGAATTCCCTTCAAATCCTGATTTCCAAACCCAGAGTTCAGAGGGCTAGGATTTATAAAGGGAACGCATTTTGAAATCCAGCTAAAACTCTGCCCAAGACTAACCATTTGCTTTTGCAAGGGGGGTGGACAACCCAAAAACAAAAGAAAAATTCATCCTAAAATAATTAGGAATTAAATTCTGGAAGACTTAGCAATCTTAATGTGTAAATGCAGACCCAGACTCTCAGTAATAAAACCAGAAGAGAATAATTAATATAAGCTTAGCCTCTGATACGTCATTTTCCAAAGGCAACTAACAAACAGTAAACTTCTGGCAGGTTTGTTAGCCCAGCACTTCCTACACACCCAGTTTTCCCTTCTGTCTCTCCTCTGGCTTTGGCAGAGCATCCTGGCAGTTCCTCTCCCAGGCAGGCAATACTGCTGTAGGCAGGCAAGCAGCCAACTTGCTAATCCAATTATGCAACACAAGACCTAAGGGGTGCACCATTTGTGAAAGAATAGGCCATTTTCATTATTTAATTACTAGTCAAGTTACCTGCTTGAGGAATATTAAAACACCAGCAAAATTATGACATTGAGATGCTAGGTCAAAGCTAGCTTCTTTCTGCTGGTCACCCCAAAAAGTGGCTTCTGAAAGCAATACAGAGGAGTAACCAGCAGCTTTAAGCTAGAGAGGGGGTCGTCAAGGAGGTGACAAGTTAGCCTAGTTCTGACTCTAATGAAACCAGTTGAGTTTAACCATCAGTTTTGATGGAGCAACTGTTTGCAGTATCCTGGAACCACACAAACCATTCAAACCACCTTCTGGGACTTCTCTCAATAGCTTGGGGAGTTCAATCATTTGGTATAGTCTCCATCCCTCAGAGATCCCTAATACATCAGTAATGTCGAAACACATGCAGAAGACCAAGGTCCCTGAGGGCATATGGAGGGACCAGGAGCCAGCTTGGATGCCTCCAGCAGCTATTCCCTGGCAGCTCTTCTCTGCATCACCCTCCTGGGAAGGGTGGGCTGGCAAATGAACCCAAAAAACATCAGGTGATCTGTGGTTTTCAGCTAAGACAAACTTCTTTGAGCAGCTCTAACCCGAGTTGGATTTTAGGGGACACAATGGCGCAGCTGCTTTCTTGGCACGTTTCACCCTGCAGCCAGATCAAGATGCCAGCCTGCTCTTCCAGTCCCAAAGATCAGCTCCTCTCTATAGGGAGAAGAGTCTACAAACTTGCAAACCACCGAGCACAGCAACCTGCTGCTATTGGTA
This sequence comes from Actenoides lindsayi, assembly GCA_025331215.1. Lineage (NCBI taxonomy): Eukaryota > Metazoa > Chordata > Aves > Coraciiformes > Alcedinidae > Actenoides > Actenoides lindsayi. Next base: position 7,561 of record WTSP01020356.1, read on the forward strand.
CCACACCATATGGAAAGAAAAGGATGTTAGAAAGCTCTTCAAGACAAAATATATTTATTCTCCTTTTAGAAGCATTTTGGTTTTGTTCTTTTTCCTTTGTGGAAAAGTGCAAACACTACTTCAATCGTAAACCCAACATTTTGTTCTCCTAGAGAGCATGGTTACGAGGATTTATGTACTATTACGGTGGCTGCATATGTTATTTGCAGCACTGCCAGCTCAACTGATGCATGGGTTTCTGCCCCTTGCCTCCAAATTCTGGTACTTGGAGAAAATTTCTGGAGCGACAGTCACACCTCTGCAGACCAGAGCTCAAAATAACACTAAGGGCTTTCTAACATCTTTATTTTCATATATTCTTACAGCATATTCTTCTAATAAAGGTGGAATCCATACATCTCTAATCAGAATCAGGTATTTTCATATGCTCTCAATGTCTGTATGGTGGCCCATAGCTCTTCTGTCACCACAGTTTAGTGGTTCAGATGGTATCAGCGAGCACCTTTGTTTTAGTCAAAGACACTATCAAAACTGGCTTGGCAGGAGCTAATTGAATAATGGAAAGTCATTTTCCCCATTTCTATGAAAAAAACCCTCTCTATTTGAGCAGCATTATTTACAGCCAATCATTCTGCTATTTCCAGTTGTGCTCCAGGGACCTATATTGCTTCTCCACAGAGCTCAGCAGCTGTTCATCAGGTTAGTCTCCTGGCTCCTTCTGCTTGCATAAGATTCCCCCTTGCAGTCACAGATCACAAGAGCTTTAAGTGCTCTCTGTCCTCTGTATCACCCCTCTTTGGGTTTTGGAACCCATCCCAACCAGGGAAAGAGCAGAGAGATTTTGATTTTTGGATTAGGATACAAAACGCCACAGTTTATCATAACAAAGGAAGGGTGGAGAGGACTAAGTGGCATACTGAGAACAACCCCTCAGGGACAAAGATTGAGTACCATTTGTGCATTGGGACACTGCCATGTAGCAGCATTTGAAAGCTGAAAGCTGTCGCTTCATAAATATATTTTGGCAAGAACCTGGACTCTTCAATACACATTTTTCTTTTGTAATGATTCCGTGATTTGTCTCTAAAAAGAGCACATCTGACTCATCGACATCAGGATTAACAGCAGAAGAATCATGACTTAGGGTAGTCTCACATCTGTGCAGCGTTTCAAGTCACTGAACACTGAGCTTTGAAGGCCTGCACATGCCTGGCTCAACATCACTCACATGACCTGTCCTCCCAGGACTATGTCTGACTCCGTGCCCCTCCGCACAACTCAACTGGTAGCTACAAACCAGACCTGCCAAAAGACTCAAAAGCACAGAGTGAGAGCACAGCTCCACCTACACTCCTTGGGGAATGAGTTGACGGGGAACTTAATCTGAGGACAACAAAGATGGTGGCTTTCAGAGGAATTAGCTGGACCACCTGTTGAGGTTTAGGGCCAGGGCCATCCACTAGAACTATAGGAGATGTTCTCTGTTAACACCTCTCCCTTCCCAAAGGAAAAGCGAATGGGAATAAGGGAGAGAGACTTATGGATTAGAAAAATAACAGCTTCAATGAAAGTAATAATACTAAAATGGAATATATATGAATATATACAGACCCAGTATCAAACCCAAACCCCCATAATGGCAATTACATCACCATCACCACTGATGCTGTGGAGCAGACACTGAAGAAGTTCCAGGCTGGACGCAGAAGCAGATGGGAATCAAATTGAAGAGCTAGATTCTGGAACTGGATCCAGAAACACATGGATCAGGATTGAAGGCAGAACACACAGTCCTCCTTGGATACCAGCCATGGATGAAGAAAGCTTGACCCTCCTCATCCCTCAGCTTTATACTGAGTATGATGAATACAGGATGGAATCCCTCATTGGTCAGTTTAGGGTCACCTGCCCTGTCTGCTCCTCCCCACAAGTGCAGCCTCTTACTTTCTACACCCCTTCCCCACCCTGCAATGTGGTACACAAGATTTAGCAGTGACCTTGGTCTGTACACCAATACTTGTTAGTAACTCTAAATACGGAGTGTTATCACTGCCAGAAGCAGACGCTGTCTGCGAAAATCTGCTGTTAACTTCAGAAAGTGCAGTTACTGAGAAAGGACTGAGATGAAAAGTAAAATCACTGAAGAGAAATAGTTCTGTTCTAACTCAAACCTGGACACCCCTATGCTCACTTTTTCAGTTCACAATCTTATCTGCCTGCATACTTCACTATAAACTTGAAGGAGAGACAAAATGCCACCAAACTGAAACTGCAGCTTGAACCCTTACAGTCAGACTGACTTTACACCTTCTTTATTTATTACCTCAGAAGAAAAGCTTTAGCATAGCAGACAAAACACTTTGGTAAATACCACATTTGCTAACAGAGAGGCAAGTTTAGTTCAGCAAGCTCTAAAGAACACCAGAGCTCAGCCTGTTCTATGACAGCATCATCAGGTTCACATACCTCAACTGAAGCCAGTTGAGATTCTCTTCACCCTGAAGAGGATCAATATAAGCCTTTTACTTCAGCTCAGCAACATTCACAGACCAGACCAACACCTACCAACAAGTAATGAATCCTAACAGGCTGAACCCAGCTTCCTTAAATACTCATTCAACTCTTCTACAGGTCGTAATCACAGTTTGGGGAGTGGGGTGGGGCAGGACAGGACAAGGCTGGGCTGGGTCCAGCCCACCCCACCCTACCCTACCCTGTATCTTCTTACGAGACCACATGCTACTCATAAAAGCCTACATTAGATCTTTCTGCTGCTAGAGCTTTGACAAGACTCTGCGAGTCTTTGTTAGGAATACTCTTCTTATGCAGTCACTGGCACTGAACTGTGTCTCTAAATAGCCTTTAGAAACAGCTGGAGGGGGAGTTTCATTTCACCAGCTCCATGCGTGCACGGGGGAAGCAGTTAGTTTGTGGCCAGCATACCAGGGGATTCGAGGTCTCCTTTCACAGGGGAGGGCACTAACCATGCAAAAGCTCATGTGGGAAGGGTCCTTAGCAGTCCCTTAGGTGAAACTGTTCTTAAATATTCCCCGATAATTAAGTATATGAGTCTTATCATATTTAGTGTTCCCTAAGTGAAGAAGGTGTGCAGAGGCCTTCAGCCACTTTGTTTTTAAAGTTTTCTTGTAGAGGTTTGAGTGTATCTTCTCCTCCCCTGCTCTGTGTTGTTAGAACAAAGCCTCTTTCTCCAGCATAAACAGTAATTCAGGAAACAGAACAGTGTCTGCCAGAAGGAACAAGGGTGGAGGTTGAGGGTGCCAGCAGGGGAGCTTGCACCACTTTAGGACACTTCTGGAAATCACTGATCCTCTTGTACGTTGGATCCAAGTTCAAGCAAGACCTCCTCTCTCCCCTGCGGTTTTGATGGCAAAATGTGCCTTGAGACTGCAGGCTCATCATGCCTTCCAGCTAGGAGAGGGTGGCCAAACACCCACTGGTAGCACCAACCAGTTGGTAGGAACCTGATAAACCTCAGATGTAGGCAAGCTGCCAATATACTCAGATGTACCAGGAGTGAAGCACTCCTGGGTGTGCCCCAGAGCGCAGCAGCAGGATTGCACAGGCAGCGCCGTGGCCAAATGGGTGATGTAGTTGTACATCCAGAGGGCTAGTTAGGTGCCTGCATCCTACACTGTTTTGTTTATTGGACCTCCAAGGCCCCCCCAGCCAATGTTGTTGCTCTCTCTGAGGCTACGTTCTGCTGCACTTGTGTTTTGACCAGTTGGTTTTAAGTCCCTCTGCTCTGACTCTGCCCCACATCTGAAGGTCCCATGTAGATGTGTTCCCTGGGCTGTTAGGTTTGAGACTTGTCAGGGGTATAGAAGCAATTATTTATCTCTGTGTAAAAGAAACTTCTAAGTATGACCTAACTTAAGTGCCTACCTGTAGGGGAGGCTGCACAGTTAACATGCCAAACACAAAAAACCAAAAGAGACACCAAACTCCTGCCTCATTTCTCGGGCTCCTTCCTCAGCTGAGGTTCTCAAATCTCTGTGTTACAGGGAGCCTGCACATCTATCCAGAAGCTGAAATCTCCAGTAGTGAAGCAGGGCGGTAGGAAAGGATTGAGCTAACACTTTTCAGAAGATCATGCCGTGAGGCCAAAGGAAATTAGGTAGCAGAAATGGGGCCTCGAGCCTAGAAATGTAATCAACGACTAGCAAAGTCTGTTGAACACTGGGGTCAGCAGTACAAGTACAGAGTGAAGCTGGACAGTCCTTGAGAATCTGAGCTAAGCACCAGGTTCTGCTAGACCAAACTGATGAGCAGACTCTGCTGAGCAGGTCAGGAGCTACCAACGGAGTCTTTCCTCCAGAGGAGACACCTTGAACAGAGTGAGCTGCAGTAGCTCTTTCTTCAGTGTAAAACCATCTGGTCAAAAAACTATTATGCACCAGGATTTCCACTTCACCTTAGTATCAGGTGCATCGACCCTCTGTAAAACCACTGACACAGCTCTCACAACACCACCTTACTTCCAGGGACAATCAAAGAGCAGGGAGTGCTCACGATGAGAAGACCTGCAAGGTTCACACTCCCCAAATATCGATACATAATTGACAGTATGTGCACTGCTGTATTTCTTTAAGAACATAAATATACAATGAGGATTCCCACTGAGAGGCCATATTTTTATTTATTTAGGAAACAAGTAAGTTGAATTCTGCTGGATCTCTCCGTACAGTGGATGATCCAGGAGCCGACAGTACACAGGTTTCTTGGAAGTGCCGTGTTCAGAGCAAATTAACACGGCTGTCAAAGCCAGTTTCAAGACAACTCTCTCACAGACACAAGGTATTGGCCGTGAAACGGAACATGAGACAGGAGGCATCGGATGACGTCAGGTAGCACATTTCTCTTTATTCGCCTTTCTCCAAGAACTAACTCACCATTAGGCAAAGGAGTGCTCACAAGATGTACAAGAAAAAGATTAAAAGAGACTTCTTTATCACTGTATTCTGTGGCGTGGAGGCCCACAGCCTCTGAGTTGTTCTTGTTTTTTCTTTAAAAGGATCTGGTTTTACTCTGGCTGAGGTGTTACAGTTCAGAGAACAACCTCCCCACCTACAGGAATTCTCTTGAGAAAATTAAAAGTAAACACAGCTATTGGCTAGGCTGTTTTACTGAACAAACACCGCCAGCTGCACTAATAGCATTTCACCAGACACTTGTCAGTTTGTGAACCCCTAAGTTTATAAAGACGATAGGAAATCCAACTGCAGAGTGACAGGAACAGGGAGAAGTCAGCGGAGTTTCTTCCCCCTTGCAGGAGATCCCCACCTGCTGTAAACTTCTGTTTGTGTATTTCAGTACAGCTGTGATGACCTACCAGACAGGTTCTGCCCTAGACATATATAGCTTGCCCATAGTCCAAATCAACGCGTTAGTAACTTTCATATAGAATATTAAAACCCAAGGTTTGTCTCTCAATGTCCTTCACATGATGCTCTGTCTCTTCACATCCACGTTGTATGCTGAGGAACTGGAACAGCCTCGGCCAAAATCGATAAAAATGCCTTCAGAATCAGAGTCTATCGACTCCAAAATCTGATCCACTATGTTCTCAGGGCTGGAAGAGGGAACTGGAATCAAGGAAGGGTCCCTGTCCAGCTCAAAAGACCTGTGCGGGTCATCCATTGAGTGGAAGAGTCCTTTCTGTTGCTCGACTGTGCTGAGTTTGCTAGAGCATTGCACTGACCCGGTGCTGGGCCTCTCCTGGTCTCCTGACAGTGAGCTTTTCGTGGCCGTCACGGAGCTCTTGGAACCGTTGTCCATGATGGTAGTGAGGTTGGAGTATCCCTGGAGCTCGAGGCAGGAGGTCATTTCTGAAACGGAGTGCCTTCGGATGCCCGTTCCGTTGGCAGCCATGCCCTCGGTTTCATACTCGGCCACTGGCGTCAGCAGCGGGTTGTTGTAGCTTTTCGAGCGCACCACGGGGTTCTTGGCGAGGATGTCACCCGATTTGGAACGCCTGAAAAACCGCTTCTCTGCGAATAGAGAAAGGTCCAGAGTAATACCTACAAAGTCTCCTGTTTTCACGGTACTAATAATTACGAGTGTTCAAAAGAAAAGCCAAGGCCTGAATATTCGTCAGCTTTTCTTGAGTGACAGGAACTTTTATAAAAGTATACATTTGGCTTTTTTTTGTAGATCCATAGGGCCCAGATTTCTTAGATTTCTGTAGCATATGGAAGACCCCAAACCTATCTTTGCAAATAGCTGAGATTCCCTTATACTCATACAACTTCATCAGCTGGAGTAAACCAGTAAATATCGTGGGAGACCTGATTTACAATTGCAACTTCTTTCTTTAGACAGGAACAGAAAATGCCATTTTGTTCTTGTTCAGGCTATAAAGTTCAGCACTGATTTCTAACAGTCGAAATTTAGTTTTTCTACCCGCTCTGGGAAAATCAGGTCTCCTCAAATTTGGGGCACAAGAATTAAGACAGGCAGTCTTACTAAGAATTCTGGAAAAACTTCGATTCTATTCAAAGCATCGTTCAGAGACCAACCAAGGAGAGAGAACCCGAGCGTTTGAAGGTGGAGGACAGTGCCCACAGCAACGTTTTCGTGGAACAAATCTGCACTCCATCTGGCAGCAACTGTACAAATGCTGCTGGTGAGCAAGTGGGCTTTTTCCAAAGACTGAGCAGCAGGTGGCAGCAAGTCAGGATGGAGACAGGCCAGCAGTGGATTAGGGCTGGAGTGCTCTCCAGCAGCTAGATCAAAATGACCATCATACAAACTTTTTTTGCAGACCTCAGTGCTTACACTCTCTTGTCACTCAAAAAAACCCCCCCAAAAACTGTTGTGACTAACACGATCTCACTTTTGAAGCTTTTTTCCTGCTTACCCTCACTTTGCCATCCCCATGAAAATGATGTTGCTGGAGAAGTCATAGTCTGGAAGTCAACCACAACCACTGCATATAAATAGTCTGCTTTAAAAGAGGATGCTGTTATACATTCCCCTACAAACAACACAGTTTCCTTTACAAATTCCAGTCTCCTCCAAAATTATGGGTAATTATGTGCTTAACCTGGACACAAATTCCAATCTTACGCTGTACTACTAGAAAAGTCACTTTCTGTACTTAAGATTGCATTTTGCAGTTGTGTCTGCCTCAGCACTGAAATCAACTGAGCCAAGTTCACTTTTGGACTTTTTCTTTGTTAGGAGTTTGACCTGGCAAACAGAAAAGGTTCCCTGGGGTTGCCCTGCTTGGCTGAAAGGGAATGCTGAGTGTGCTGGCCAGGCAGGTGAGAAAAGAGTTCAGTGGGGCTCGCCAGTCCCAAGGACAATGTCACAGCTTTAAATCGTGCTGCCAAAATAGCCAGACAGAACTAGATGTGTTAGTTTAAAGGCAGCAGAGACTTATGCACACAGCTCCCCTGGATCCAGTTTCATTTACTATAGTAAGACCTATTCAGGGGTACTGCTACAGATCTACACCCCTGATCGTAGCAAGGGGAAGTGCCCAGTCCACCAAAACCTCCCTCTCTTCTGCAGTCATATAACAGAACGTTTATTTTCTAACAATCAATTTCACAGGATTTTTATTTTCCTTGGGTGCATTTTTTCTGTCCTGGCATACAAAAGCTTGTATTGAGAAAACATCCATTTGGAGCTCCATTTAAATGCTCATGGCCTTTTAATGGCAAGCAGTGAATGCAAAGTAGTCATCCTGAACCATTTCCCATAAATTACTGGCCTCTATTCGCATAACACTGATTTGCTTCTTAAGCACCTACTACAATACCATTTTTCCATTCAGCTTCAAGGGAAAAACAACTACCTTATTGACCATTTCTGACAAGCAAACAGATTAAATCGACTGCATAGAAAACACACAATTGAACCTATTTCCCCCTGTGTTTTCTCTATTCCAGCAGGCCATCACAGTATTTACATTAAAATACTGAGGTACTACCACATTTCCTTTTTGATTTATGCTGGTAGTATCCCCCCTGTGTTTTCAACAGATTGAAATACTACATGGGATATTCAAAAGACCTTTATCTTGGCCAAATCTTGCCTTCACAGAAGTCACTGAATGCTTCAGAGCTCAAAGAATCATAGAAAATAAGCTGGAAGGGACTCAAGAACATCAATCACTCAGCTTCTGCCACCAGACAGAATCTTGTTTACCCACTTTGGTATATGTGACATTAGAGTTTTCTTTCCATATAATCAGAGTTTCCCCTATGTGTGGTCTACTCTGTTTTTCTCATCTCCAGTGAGATAGAGAATAGCTTATTACCTTCCACGCTGCAGAAAGCTTTTATGTGTTTGAAGGCTTATTGATTAGTCTTCTGTAAGACAAATTCCTACTCTCTTCCCTGCTTTCAACAGCCTTGTATGATCTTTGTGCACTCCTCAACAAACACTGCTCAGCATTCTAGAAATGGTTCCTTGCTTCTTCCTCTCACCGTCCATAAAGCATCCTGAGTTAAAGCTCTCTCACTGGAAGGTAGAATGGAAATGCTAAATACACTTGAGATTCATGGACTCATTAATGAGCACTGCTAGGATGATCTGTCCTCATCTTCTGCCACTGTCAACTTTCACTGTGACTTTGGACATTGCAGAGAGCATGGCCTCAGAAAAGGAGCCTGACTGTGTTGCATTAGTACCAGCAGACTCCTCTCGCCTGGGCCCTGTCCTCGTGTGGACCAAGGCTTGGGTGAAGCCCTCTGTGCTGTGTCAAATCAAGCCTCTGTTATTCTTACCCAGGATACAGGAAGAGTGCGTGAAGGGTCCGTCACTGGAATACAGACCGTACGTGCCCAAGTAAGGAGAAACGACTTTCTGGATGAGGGACTCCAGTTTCAAATAATCTTCAGTCACACCTTTTGACTCGTGAACCCCCTGAAAGAGAGAAAATGCCCAAGATGAGCACTGTCCCCTTCAACAAAGTGCAAAAGCACTCAAGGAGGATGGAGGGTGAGGTCTGTGAAGACAAATTAAAAACATCCCTGGGCTTTTTGCTACTGCAATCTCAGGTGGACTTTCCCCAGTGAGTTACCAGCAAGTGCTGCACTAGAGGCTGGTGCCACAGGGTGTCACTGCCATGCAAGCAATACCAACAGGGTTAACAAAAAGGTGAAACTGGTCAGAAATAGCTCTTCCAGGATATTTTCAACAAGAAATATCTACAGTGAAGAGGTTTGTATCTCTTTTCCTCACCCCCTCCCTGCCATTATCCAGGCAAAAGTCACATTATAACGATCATGGTAAGATTCACCCATAGGCAAACATCTTTTGCTCTTAGCTGTTAACTCTGCACTTCCACAGACAAATGAGCTCGTAAGGCTGCAGAGGTGACAGGAAAACCTGTAGAATCCTTTCCCCTTACAGCTGCAGTGTGCATGCTCCTGCCTTGTCTGAGCAGAGCCCTGTACACCCGTGTGTGGGATTCCTCTTGCAACTCGACGTGAATTCACATTTCAGCGTGTTGCTATGTGGCCATATGTTTGACATAACTAGTTGCAGAACTAAGATCCTTAAATGTCATACTCAGCAAGGAGATTGCTTGAATTTAGCAGAATTCCAGATTTCGTAACACGTCCCTGAATTATTGTAAAAGGACACATGTTGGGATGAAAGCCTCCAGAGAGCAATATGCAGCTCAAGTGAGTAAAATTGCAACACTTCCTTCAGCATGAGAAAGGATTCTGATGTTCAGGATGTATTCACTGCTCAGCATGAGTCACCGACCAGTGTCTATGGGTAACTATCAGCCTGCAGTGTATTTCTGAATGGCTCACTTCATCCCTCAGCTGCTGTGCTGCCTGAATGCTGCCTGGTATTACTTGATAAAAATTTATGAATGGGAAATAAATAATGGGCAACAGAGAATGGATAGGATTTGGATTCTACTTCAGCAGGTTTTAAATAATGAATAACAATCTTTGGAGATACGCTACATCCTGTAAAACTTTGGGAGAGTCACGAATACAAATATGAACACAAGGGCACATGCAGCCAATTACACCAACTACCCCCAGAACCAGTCTCTTAAACGTGGTATATAATAATAGTGGCAAAAGCCAGTGACATTTAGCATTGCTCATGCCCAGACTTTATGGTAAGGCTTCATTCAGTTTTCTGCCATTTAAGAGTTTTTGATACTTGTGAAAGAGGGTAGCTAAATATCCACTGGGGAGAATGAAACCCAGTAATTCACTAGTACTGTGCTGCCCACAAAGTAACTCTTACTCCTAGCAGAACTGTGACACTGTACGAGTGATAAAAGTGTCCTTGCCCGGTGGCATCTTCACGCTGTCTGATTTCCTATCAGCCTTACAGGCCTGGAAAGGTCTTTTGCTTTCCCTCTTGGCTGTCAATTACCTGTGCTGCTATACACTCCTCCTTCCCTGATGAACACCTCAAAAGCCTAAGCTGTGACTGCTGCTCTGGGAGGGATACAAGGAGGCTTCCAGCAGCTCTCTTGGGTAGGGGTAGGATCCTGGGGTGAGCTGAGAGGATGGAGACTCGACCCCAGGCTCCAGCTACTGTAACACCCCTGCAGCATGGGGCCAGGGAACAGCCGTGCTGGGGCACAGTCTGTGCCTCGTCCCCACTACTGCTGCCCTGCAGCTGCTGTGTCTGGAGAACCTGTCGGCTCACTGCTCCCGAGGAACACCCTCTTCTCTCAAAATCCCAGCTCCCTAACCATTTGCATCAGCCGCTCCTTCAGTCTTGTCCTGAAACTTCACTCCTGCTCTCTCAAGAGCCCTGCTAATCTCCACCCCCTCCTTTTCACTTCAGCCTCTTTTAGTTCTCACCTTTACAGTGAAGAGGCCTCACAATACCACCTTTAGAGCGTAAAGCCACCCACTATTAACACAGCGTGCCATCAGCCTTATTCCTCAGCTCTTCAATCATCCATGGGATGCTTTTCAAAACATACTGAAAAGTCATAAAACATCTGGTGTCTGCTGGAGCCACGATGACTTCTGTTCTGCTCTTTACCTTGGCACAAACGTGCCATATCCACCTGTGACATCCTTTCTGTGTTGGCCATTGTTCCAGGCCTTCCTGCAGGCATCTGAAAGGGAGGTTCCCTTAAACCATTTTCTCTGTGTGGAGCTTCTGTGAGAGCAGGAGAGTAACAGGCTGCAGACCACGTCCTGAACTTGTAAAAGTGTTTTTCCTGCATTTCTTTCCACTGTGTCATTCAATGACAAACATCCTCCAGACCTCTATTTAACCAAGAACAAGTACATCCCAATATTCAGCAAGGACTACATCACAGCTTTCCCAATATAAACTTCCATATGACCTGAACGACATCATTGCTTATTTACAATGTAGATAAGTGGCCCAGAGGAGTGTCTGCAGTCTCAGAGCAAGCTGGGACCACCTCTGCCTCGCTGCAGCCCCTGCTCAGGGGTTCCAGCTCTTACTGCCTCACTGATATTAGCATCCAGCAGAGCTGGGTTAGAGAAGGGGTCCCAAATGGTGACTGACCTGCCAATTCTTGTTCCCACAGCAGCACACAAACCTCACTTCAGAGCGTACTGCAACTTGGCACTGTATGTGCCTGAGGGGGGGAAGGATGGACACCTCCTAAAGCAGATCGGATCAGCAGACCGGGGGAAGCTTCTGTTTTGCTTTAGCTGTGTATTGGGTCTGCCTGAGCTGGAGTTTATTTCCCCCCAGCAGCCCTCCCAGTGCTGTGCTTTGCAGTGAGAGCTGGAAAGGTACTGAGCACACCCCCGCGTTGTGGCTGCTGCTGGGCAGGGCTTGCTCAGCACCAAGGATGGTTTCCAACATTCCCCCCCAGCAGGATGGGGTGGACAAGATCTTAGGAGGGGACACAACTGGGACAGCTGACCCAAACTGACCAGAGGGATATTCCATACCCTATGACATCAGCTTAACAATGACAGCTAGAAAAAGGGGGGGGGGGGGGGGGGGGGAGGGTGACGGGTGGCGTCTGTC
>WTSP01020357.1:0-32815 GCA_025331215.1 Actenoides lindsayi
GCATCCTCCCCATCCCTGGTGATGTAACTTGCAAATCATGTTTTACAGCAAAGTACTAGCCTTTCAGACATGGGTATCTGTATTTCTGATCTGAAAAGAAACTGTCCATATATAGGACAACTTTGGCTACTTTTTTTTTCTTCCCTCTTAATGGCTTTAATGATATGAGGTATCTGTTCTTTAGTGATTAATTATGCCTGTGTATTTTTATTCCTAAAAAAAAAAAAAGTAGATACTGTAAGAGCAGGCTGATACTTTCAAATTTATGATAGGTGGCCTTTTGTTTTTAGATTAAACTTGCTCAATTAGTCTATCAGCTATTTCATAGAGCAGAGAAATATGCACATTTTTCTCAATGCCCAGAAGAGCTAAGGGAGCGTAATATAAAACATTAATCTGCATTGGTGATGGATGATGTTGTTTCTTGTGGTGTCTTAGTCTCACCATTTGAGTGCAGATTTTGCAGAAACTGAATATGACCCCTATTTTGCCAGAAATATTAAGCTTATCTCTTTCTTTTGAACATATTTTTCTGATGGTGAGGAGAGGGAGAAACCTGAAGCTGCTCTATAAACCTAACTGTGAAAGCATGTTAAGAAAAAGTATTATCTTAAAAAACTGAAGTACAAATGTATGTGTTAGGAAGGTATTGCATGTTGTTGTGGTAGGTTGAATACAATGGATTTTTTTGATTAATCTGTCTCACAAGTGTTAATTGACTATTATAACTTTAGTCTTAAAACGACCTGGCTATTTGGTATAAAAACACTTATTGACAGTATTCTGATAATTTGTAGACAACTGTTTCATATGGATTCATAGTGGAAAGTGATTCATCAATAATTCAGGAACTGTGCTTAGTTGATACAGTAAATGCAAGGACAGGTGTGGAAAGAATATTATTAGAGGGGGCCAGTAAAAGAGTAAGAAAATCCCAGAATACAAGTATAATCATGTGTATTCTAAAAAGCAGCCAGCACTCAATTTGATATGCAGTGGATGTCACCTTTGCAAATGAAACACTGGAAGCTTCCTTAGCAATGAATATAAAAATGTGAAGATCAGTTATGCAGAAAGAGGAAATTAAAAAGTTACTTCTATACGTAGGTATGATTAAAACTGTAGAATAGTTTTTAATCCTTTTGGGATAGCTATCCTGATGTGTCATTTACTGGTGATAGACTTTGCCCTTAGGATTCACTCCAGGCTTCAAGGAATTACAGTTCATACAGTGAATTATTTTTTGTGGAAACTTAGAGACAAGCAGCATGAAGACTGGCCCTCTTGGGATCAGAGCGGCTGGGGATGGGGAGGAGAAGAAAAGAATGGCTTTCATTTGCAGCTAACATTACAGTGCCATAAAGGGCCCTAAGTATATCACCCTGGAATAGATTTTCGGGGAATTTGCAATGAGGTAGAGTGCAGCAAAGAGAAGCTGCAATACCAGCAGAATAGAGTACTTCATCTTAACGCTTCAGGTGCGACACAACAGAAGATATTCCCAGCACTTATAATGGATGCTTACTGCATGGCAAGTAATTCTGGGCAGAGAATAGATCTTGAAGGTTGCTCCAGTCAAACCACTAGCTGAGCTTTAAATGGTAGAATACCTTATGTTGGGCTGCCATAAACTTATTCTTCTGCTTTCTATAGTCCCCTATCCTGCAGCAGGTCCTTTCTGGAGAAGACCAACTTGACGTTGCAATCATTTTGAATTTCTGTCATGCTTAACATGCTTAATGGCTGCTTTGTGGAGCTCTAGGTTGATCTACAGTATAGAACTATGTCTTGTGCTTAATGTGAGAAGAGTTCTTAGGTACATCTGCAAAGATGTCCTCCGCTTTAGGACACTTGTGTTTTTACATGGAGGACAAATGGTTTTTAAGAAGCTGGGAGACCGTCTGCTTTCTCATTTGGTAATAGTGATATAGGGAATTAGATCTCTGGTAGCCTAGGTTGTAACCCAGTAAGTACATAGGATAGTGGAGTGTTAATTTCAGAACTTGTATTCATGGCAAGATGGAAAGGGAGAGCTTTCTGACCCATATGTCAGGCATGTTAGAAGTGGGAGACAGGGAAAAAACATTGGAGTACAGCTATTGCTCGGAAACTGTTTTCTGATAGGGATTGTTAACATCACAGGGATTAGGTAGTTGGCTATTTTTAGATGCCTATAACTTTTAGAGGCAATTTGAAGCAGTAGATATCACCTAGGGCATGTTTCTGTGCTGCCAGAACAGCACCTTGAGATAAGCAGGACTTCGCTCAGTTTAGAATCATTAATTTCCTTCAGAACAGAGACTGCATAAATTCAGACTTGCACGTTACGACCTCTGTGCCAAACAGCTTGTGAAATGGTCTCTGAGAAGGAGAGCCAGCTGGGCGCTTAGTTGAGTGGTAAGAAGGGAAGAATTGGCATCAATTGTAGCAGCAGCAAGGACGTGTGTTCACAGATGTTCATTTGCTTTCTCTCTCCTGCAGGGCTGACACGAATAGAAATAAAGGTTAGAACCAACAGAGGAATACACATTTTTAATTAAAACAAAGATGCAGGGTGTGTCAGGGAATATTTTCAATTGAAAATTAAAGGGGGGGGGGGGGGGGGACCAAGTTAATTAATCAACTCTGGCTTCTTGATGCCACTCTGATCTCTTAAAATGGCACTGAAAATGAGTTAAATAGCTAGTAGCAGGACCCCGAACCCTCCTCAGATGCTGTAGACAGAGAAATTCAAAGAACAGAATTGATCCAGACTCTGCCCTGCTCCCTGAGCTATGTAATACAAGCTGATCACAGAAACAGCTCTTCTTGGATTCATGTTGTCATGAATGGAAGAGGATTTTGGTCCCTGTTGTATTTTAAGAAACATCTCTTCAGTGACGGCTGCGTTTGTTGGCACTGCAGGTTCCACCTCACCGCAAGCAAGCAAACCGCTTTCTGCATCTCATCGTTGGATTTGTCTGTGACACACGGAGCTGTTTGTAAATAAATTAGGGTTTGACTAACAGAACTGAATTGGGATTAGGGTCTCCAAAAGGCTCCTTTTAATTTTGGCCACACCTGCTTTATTTTGGACCAATTTGAATTATCAAAGCAGCACAAAGTAACTGAAACAGTTTATCTTAGCAGCAGCCTTTATGTGAAGCTGTTGAGACAGGCTGAATAAGGAGACCACCAGAGCCCTTACTACATTTTTGCTGAAGTCACTATAGTGCAAATTGGATCACTTAAGCCAGAAGCATCTTGCTTTCTTTTCCTTAGACTCTTAAATCTGTAGCCTGAAATGGAGTTTAAAAACTTGTCATCCGGGAATTCAAGCAAAGTGGAGAGGTGAATCCAAGTCTAGCAAGCCTTGGTACAGTGTCATAACCAACAGACACCCTTTACCAGAATACTAACTTCCAGAAGTATCAGTAATGTTTCACTTTGCCTGAGCCCGGATGGGAACAGCACAGAGCCAAATTTTTGAAACGTTAAAGGCCATGAGATACACTCTTCTACGCAGCTGAGAAGTCATCATCCCATTTTCTGAAGTTCCTTTGAAAAACAAAACCCAAATGCACAGAAGCCCACAATAACAACAAGCCACTAAATCAGAAATACTGGAAAGTAATTGCAGGAGTTACAGGATTTGTTTTTTTGAAGATGAGTTCCTTTATAACGGAACAGACCTGTAGAGGTAAATACGCTTGAACAGCACTTGGCCCTTGTTGTTTTATTAATGCTAATTGATTCTCAAACACACACAAATCCATACTATGGTGCAAGCTCTGTGACATCTCAAAATACTTCGCTTGAATTGTAATACCTGAAGTACTCCAGGGTTTAAATCAAAATGTAATTATTTTGTTCCTCATAAATCAGCATCCCTGAAGATAATACTGGCTTGTATAAGAACCCAATGGCTGTGCAGCCATTCATCTCTGAAGAACCACAGTGTGTATAATAGTTGTAGAAGTTAGTGACTCCTTGGACTTGGAGGCTACTAGTTCTGTGCAGAGCAATGGTGTACTTTTAATGCAGTGAAAGTGCATACCTGTAAAAGCTGGACAGCCCTCTGAAGTGCACAAGAGGTGTTTCTCATCTCTGCAGATGTAACTCTCTTCGTCCTTCACCTGTAGAACATGAAAAGCTGTTTTGTGTTTATGCTGTGAGAGCATGGCTGTGAAATGCCCAGGTGCTGTACTGAGAGCCTGAGGAGTAGATAAAATACAGTACTTTGGGGGTTGTGTTGTTTCTGTGCTAAGTGTGCTCTGCTCAGTTCTCCTGGTGTTGATTGCAATTAATTGTGTTTCTTTGCTACAGTGCTGGCTGGAAGTAATGAATTTGGGGGTTTAAGTCATCTCAATATATTAAATAACATTGTCTCTCTTCTTTTGATCACTGATAATCCAAGTATGGATTTCAAAAACCTGATCTGTTGGCCAAAGGAAAGAGTCTTTTCTCAACCTCTTCTGTGTGTTTGGTGTTGTGAGGGTGACTTCAGTGAGTTGTCACTGATAATTGAAGCTGAGCTTAACTCTTTGTGATTACTCTTTTAAATTTCAGTACAAGTTGGACTGGGATGTGCACACAGTGATAGTGTTGCACACCAGAAATATTAGAAGCCTTTTATTTTTTTTAAGGTAACAAATTCTTAAGTCAGACCCCACGATGGCTGTTCTTAAAGCTTCATGGTTTGAAATTTGTTCTGTATCATAATTAGCTTTGTGCATGCCCACATAGCATATGCTTTTAATTAGTGGAGTCCATATGGATTTTTACATACACTCAAGCTAACACAAGACACATGGACTTGAGAAGGATGAATTTTTAGGCTTGGGTTGCAGGAAAGGAGGGCTAAGCCCAAAGGTAAAACAAATCACGACTTGTTTAACATGGTTACCATGTGACCTGGCTTTAGCTAACAGTCCTGGTTTTAAGCAAACATGGAATGCAGTTTTTGCATCTGAATGGAAACCAGTGACAGTAACATGAGAATTTTCCTGCAGTGAGCTAACTGGGATTGTCTCAGCTGCTCCATTCCTACGCTTTTTCACTAAGATTATCATAAATTTAAAAAACTACCCGCAGGCTCTAAGCATCTCTGTGAGAAGTGCATGCATCTGCAAAAGTCACTTGCTATTGCCACGGTACTCTCTGGCTGAACCATGTCTCTTCATAGTTGTGGGCTTGGAATTGTGTTCTGACCCTGGCAAAACCAGTGGGTTCTGTGAGCCTGGACTTCACGCCCTAATTCCTGGAGCATTTTGGCCAATGCTCCCCAATGAAACTAGTGATAAAAGCATATAAATATTATCAGAATGCAGTTATTGCCAGCTCAGCATGAGTAGTACTTCATTAGATCACATTGCATCTGGGTGTGCTTGTGCACTGAAAAATGAATTCTCTATGGAAGTAGCTTTCATCAAGCTCGAACTTTGAATTCACAGATAGGATTCTGGCTTTGAATTCAACAGGGAGAAGGATGATGTAAGTGAAGAGCTGGTGCTGTAATTGCTTTGCTCTGTCTCAGGCTCTGCCTCCCTGCCATCAGTCTTCTGTGGCTTCCTAGTTATTCATTCCTACCTTTCCTGTGACTGTGGAGCAACCCCTGATTAAAGAGCAGGTGTCCCTGAAGGCTGCTAGTGTTTCTTCAGAGACTGTGGTCCCTTCCCTCACTGACCACATCCTTGTGTTACTTTTAAACAAAGTCTCTTGCCAGCTGCTCTTAAGCATCTGGAATGTATGGCTTTCCATAGCCTTTGATATGCAGTAGTGAGGACCTGACAGAAATGCACCAGTGCTGGTGACACTCGAGTCAGGTCCTGTCTGGGATGAGATAGAACTGCTGTCTGTTCAGCCATCTGCTTCACAGGTTCTGTAGGAAATACCCCATAAATGAACATTATCAAGTGTGCAAAGAGCAATATTTGCCGAAGTTGAAGTATGCTTCTTACCTTTATCTGGTTGCCTTTTTGCTTGTAAATGTTACTCCTATCCAGAGGAGTCCTGTCTTGCTTCATTTAAACCTCTCCATGAGATGTCTGCTATGATGCTTTATTTATCATATGCTAGTCACATCTTGTTCTGATTAGAGAAGTATTGATTTCCTTATGGGCTTTTCTGTGGTACTCATCATTTTGAGAGGAGTGTTTCACAAATGCTAATTGATCCTCAGTTTGCACATTAGGTGACAGGATGGTGGGTATTCTCATTCTCCAGATGAAGAGCTGAGACTCAGATTAAGCCAAAAAAAAAAAAAAAGGCAACTCATTTCTGTTTGTCTAATTTGATGTGACAGTGCCCTGGCTTCTCACAGCAGTCCAGATCCTGTAACAAGTCAAATGTTGACAGCCTCCAGTCCTGTGACCCCAGCTGCATCTGTGAGCACTTAGAGCTCCTGCCTTTCAGACCCTGGGGTCTCAGAATACCCCAAAGTGAGCAATGTGATTAGTGGCCACTCTGGGAAATGTGGTTAAAACTCTGCATTTGGCCTGTAGGAACTCATATAGAGCAGTGATAATAATTGGTGTTCTCTGGGACAAGAGGGTCTGCCTGAACTATGAGAGAGTCCTTTCTCTCATTGCTTCCCACTCTTTGCAGCTCCAGTTAACCCCGCGTGTCCCATGGCCAAGTCTCCTGCCGTGCAGTATGAACCTGCTCCATAGATCTAACCACCTTTCCTCTCTCCCTGGTAGCAACCGTATTTCTTTCACAAGTTTCCTGGTTAACATTTCTGAACTCAGAGCAATTGTCCTTATCATTAGAACTTGCTGCTAGATTTCTACAAAGCGATGCATTCTGTCTGTACTTTTAGAGAGAACTATGTTAAAGCCTAAAATGTAAAACTGTGTGCTGGGCATTGCGTGTAGGAATGGGAATACAAATTTGGGTTTCCCGAATCCAAGTTGGGTGTTGTCTACACTGTGTGTATCCTTCCTGCCACCCAGAATTACTGCATTGTAAAAGTAATCCAGCATCAAGTACTGCTGAAATACGCCTCAAATCCACACCAAATATCTGATTGCAGGAGCAAGGTAGTTATTATTGATGTGCTCTTTTTCTTTTTTTTTTTTCTTCTGGTGAACTGAATTTGCCTAGCCTTTTTATGATTATGTTTATACTTTAAACAGATAATAAAAATGAGGCTATAAATAAGGTATTCTGTATAAGAAGGAACCCGGTGCAGCCCTTACAAACAAACTAACTTGATTCAGAACAGTGATTTTTGCAGGCAGTTGCTTCATTCACCCCTTGTAGTGGTTTCAGGGATATGGTCACACAGCACAGAAAGTGCTGCCTGTCTTGGTTTAGAAATGTCTTCCCCTCCACTGTATTACTTGGACAAAGGAGCGGGTTTGCTGGTCTCATCCCTGCAGCCATTTGTGCTCATCATGAAACTACTGTGCTGATGGCTACAAATGGCACGCTGCGCTGAGAAGGGCAGAGGTTGCTGTGGATCAGGATCAGGATGCACTGGTGGCAGGAGGGCTGTGTGCCGAGGCTTGCTGCTTCCCTTGCTTGTTATAACTAGCTTTTGCTAAAGGCTGTTTCTTCCTGGATTTCTTGAGCATTTACTTCAAGATGAATTGAGATTTAGATTTATTAAGCCTGTTTAGGTAGAAAAAACCAACCCAAACTTCTGGATTTTTTGGAGTTGGTCTCTTTTCCTCCTGACTAGCAAGCCATACGTCTAGCATCTGTTGATGTGAATAAAGGGTAAATGAAGAAGCCTTTATTTAGCAACGGCAGTTTGCAGACTATCTGACATTAAAAATGGATAGTTGTTACCAATGGAGGCTGCTTTCCAAAAAAAATTGACCATGCTCTGCATGTGTGTCATAGTAGGAAAGAGGTCAGCTCTCCTGGTAGCTTTTAATTGCTACAGCATACCATACTGCCCTTCCTTTTCCTTCCTTATACGTGCTTGCTTTCACCTGTGCAGCAACTGTGGACAGAAGAGTGTGTATTGTAAAGAAAAAAATGAGAGACTCTCACTTTGCTCATATTTAGGGACAAGAATATCTGCTGCTGTATTTGGGAGAACTCTAAATTGTCCATCTGCTACAAGACATGGGGCCAAAGTTGCACACTTGTATTTGTGGAGACAGAAATCTGTTCTTTCTGGCCAGCTACTATCCGCAGCAGGGTGTGAGTGTCCCCTGGGATCTGGGGGATCCCTGGGACGGGTCTGTTATCTCTTCCTGGGGAGTGACAGGAGGAGGTGGGGGGTGCAGCACCGCCAGGCATCTCACAGGGGCTGAAGCTCTGTCACTTGATGGGATGAATTGAGGACAGCTTGCAGGTGTGACTGTGTTTTAGTTGGGTTTTTCTTAAAATTTCGGTGGAAAGCAAATATCGTTGTCTTTAGAACAGTATAGGGATTCTTCCTTGCCATTATGGGGTGTGCTGGTTAGTGCTGTTTGCTGATGTAAATGATGTGATGTTGGTGCTGTTTACTGATGTAATTATGTGTATTTACTGATGTGAAGCCCTTGAAAGCCTGTAAAATTTTTCAAAACACATTTCGTATTGAAACTTTGCCCTCAGCAAAGAGGCACTGTTAGTGGGTGGGAGCCAGTCTGGTTCCAGCACAGAACTGGTATTATTCAGACACAAGGCTTTGGGGGAAGAGGAACATTCCCTTGCTGTGACTGTACAATGCTGTATCAGACTGTAGGTACCTGATGGGTGTTCTTTGTACCGTGTCAGCACATATAACTTTGTTTTTCAGAGCATCTGCAGCATATCAAGTTCCTTAATATTGTACTGAAGAATCCCAATGCTTTCCCACAGCATCATACTCTGGTTTGTGTTTAGTTTTCCCATAATGTTGTCTGCCCTTCCATGTAAATAACAAGAAAGGGGGTGGGAAAAGGTTGGGTTTTTCCAGACGGGTTATTAGAGGAGCGCTTAAAATGCAGTGGGAAGTGATATTCTGTCGAAGCCACAAGGGAAGGTTCAGCAGGAGGTCACTGTGAGCTTTGTAGCACTCAATAACTAAAACTGTGTGACCCAACTGCGTGTAAGCTTTGCCACTGAGGCTAATTGCCCACAGGCCAGCTCTTCACTGGGTCCCAGGCGAGCAGTGACCGCCTGACACAGCCCATGTGCATCGGCTGCCCTGGCATTTGAGGCCAGGCTGTGTCCACTGAGACACCTGGTTGTGTTGCCCTTCCCTCATTACATTTTTTATTGATACACCTATCTTTATTTGATGCAATGGTTTTAAATTTCATCAGATGAACTGTAGCCTTAAAGCATGTGGGGGTTTGGGGGGGTGTGGTGTTTTGAGGGCAGTTTGTGTAAGAAGCTTTGAGAAGTCTGCAGAAGACATGTGTTAGGATTGGATGACGAGCTGCTTCTTTTCTTTTTCTTCTTTTTTTTTTCTTTTCTTGCTTTCTAGGCAGTTTGCAGCCTTTTCTATCTGTATAATTCAGCCCCAGGCACAGCATGTGAGCAGTTTTCATCTGTAGACTTGTTAGCTTTGCTTCTCCAGCTTTCAATCTTTGCTTTTTTTTTTTTCCTGTGACCTGCTGTTCTGTTTGGCAGCTTTGGGTCAGCATTTTAAGGGTGGTTCCAGTCACCTGGACTATAGAAGTGCTCCCAGGGAATGCCTGTTTTCAGCGTGTTCCCTTGTTATTGTCAGGCTGGTGAGCTGCTGCTGCCAGCTGATAGCCTCCCCAGGGTGTGAGCTGCGTGTTGCACCCAAGAGTTGGGTGAGAACAGAGCGATAAAAAGAGCAAGGGGTTTTTTTCCACAGTATTGAAGATCATGGATTTGATTCTGATAACTCTTCTTTTTCAAAAATTAAAGCAGATGTATTTAAAGGCTTAAAGGGTTTATTTCAGTTTCTGTCCTGCTACAAGGACAAATTGGTGAAGGAGAACATGGGAAGAGTGTACAGAGGGAGAAGGAAGAGCAAACCTTTTCCCCTTGTAGTCTTTTTTTAGCTACCTTTATGCTTCCAATATATTCAATACATTTCTTTTTTTAGAGGTCATTTCTACTGAAACCTAGGAAGAAAAACTTCCATCATCCTTTCCATTGAGATGATCTTCCAGTGTAGAACTACAACTTGAAAGCACTGTCCTTCCATTAACAGCCTGTAGTGAAAAGCGGAACAGGGCTATAGGCAAATTCAATTCCCTTTCCTCTTGTTATTCCAGGAGGCAATACTTAAGCTGTCAGTGGCAGGAAGAAAGGTGCCATATCGTGTTCTCTTCATTTTGTTGCTCAGGATAGGATTTACCCTCTGTAACTTTAGCAAACTAAAGTTTTCAGCCTTGGTTCCCAGCAAGAAAAGGGACATGTTTGAAAGCTGATTTATCCTCTTCTAAAGCAGATAAACAGATGTTTGAATGAGTTTAAATCACCCTTAGAAAAAAAACTTGTCTTTCCCCACTGACTGCAGAGGAAACAGTAGAAGAAATAGCTTTGGTTACCTTCCAAAACCTTGTATCTTGCCTAAATTCGGATAGTTTTCTCACATTGATTGACTCTTCCAGGCTGTCAATGCATCAAGAATCCTTCTGAAACAACACTGGTGATATTCTTTTGCACCTTTTGTTACAGGATGAGAGGAAAAAGAAATAGCTTTTCATGATCTTCTCTGGTTGCTTGTTTTGTAGTCTAGTGCAAGTACTGCTGCTGGTTTTATCATGTTTCTCCTCCATCCAAAGCTCAACACCTGCATTTCTGAGTTAACGGGGGTTTTTTCCAGTTTTAGATAGGTAAGAAACAAACAGAATTTCAAAGCACACAAAAAAAAGGATTTAGACAAGCTTTGCTCCCTGTTCTCCTACACACTTTGCAAAAGTTCTCCAGCTTCATAAAGTTAGGGACAAAACAGAAATGCCACATTCTGACACTAACTTCTTGAAATTGGCAAAGCTTTGAAAATGGAAAAGGTGAGGCAGGAGGAGGAGAACGGGAAGGAGGACATGAAACAGTTTCTGCAGAATATTTATTGCACTGAGAAAAAGGAGAAAATGCAGAAGGAAAAATGTCAAAACTCCAATTTTATTACTTTTTCTTTAAGTGCAAAAGACTTTCCTTTATTGTCTTGCTTTTCCTTTTCTTAAGTGGCTTAGCAAAAAAAAAAACAGAAGAAAAAAATACAATGAAATAACTAGGTAAAAAAGAAAGATTAAATTATGACTGCTGTTGTGTTAACATAAGATGCCAACAGTAATATCTGTATGCTCCTGCAAATAAAATGTATGTATCTTTAACAATTTTGGCACCTTCCTTTACTGCATCTCAAGTTGTGTTACTGAGCATGTTTGGTTTAGAACACAATGACTTAGCAAAGCAAAGAAGAAATCCATCCTTTCATGTAGCCCAGTGGGAAATGCTGCCACACTCAATATTATTCATCTCTCTTGTGAGTTTTTCTGTGTGTTGGATACCTTGACAGACATTGTCCTAGTCTGGAGGGAACTAACAGCATCGACACTTCAACAAACATAATTTCTAATTTAGTCGAATTGCCATATTGGGCAAAAAATAACTTGAATAATTGAGTGAATCCTGATGCTGGCACTGCAGCTGTCTGGGTCGGTAACATTCAACCAACGAGTCTGAGGCATGCCCCTGCTATTGGCAGCTATATTCACAGGAATTTGTACATCAAGCAATGCAGTTCAAGGGTGAAGAAAATTTTTATCCTGTTTTTAGGATAACTTTGCTGGACTTTTGCTTTCCCGAGTACTGGTTTGGAATTTGCATCTTGTAGGAGCTGGATGGATGGCTGTATCTTACCGCTGCCTTCTCTTGCCCTGTCGAGATATCGTTGCCCTCTGCTCCACTGTCTTTCCTGAAAGACTGCAAACACTGCAAGAATGCTTTTTGTTTTAGGACACCTTTCAAAAATGATGTATTTAATTGACGATGGGATCACAGTAAAGAGAGAGGGGGGGAAAAGTAATGCACAAAACGAGACACCTTGGCATAAAGACAGCTTTTTTCTATCAGTTTAAGTGATGTTTCCTTGGCCCATGTACTAACTAGCATTTTGCCTGTAAGAGGTACTGTATTTCTCCATTCCCCCAGTAGTCTAATCTCAGTCTGTGTGAGTATTACCTTAGCTCTTTCCTTAGGGTTCACTTTCTTAGGCTGGTCCATGTCCATTTTTCTTTTTTGAGTACCAAACACAAAATTCTGCGTTTTTCAAATCAAAGAATTATGTTAATTCAGTAGCTAAAATGTAAGAACAATTATTATAGTTGCATTAGTTTTGATAGAAGAGAACAACAGTAAAGAACAGGATCTGTAAAATTAAGTATAGGGCTAATGTTCTTCAGGATAATGAGACTAACTCAGCCTGCTGATGTTAATGGGCTATACTGAATAGCATGAAGTCATTATAGACATATATCCATCTAAGTTCAGATATTTTTCATGTAAACTTGGGTGGATTTTTCAAGAGTTTTTGCTAATGTGAAGAAGATCCACTTGTAATACAAGAAAATTACAAGTTTCATAAATGTGTATGTTGCATCTACTGCATGAATCACTGTGAGAAACAGTGTAATGCTCTTGCTAATCAATGGCATTGCTATCATCTCTGTGTTCTATGTATTTTTTATTGCTTCATATTTCTCTGTGGTCAGAATAAAAATGTATTAATTTAACAAGCCAAGAAACTAAATAGCATGTTTTTTCAGGGTAGCAGGTAGAGTGTACTAGTTTATAATGATCTATTGCAATTGAGCATTACTATTCAATTGAGGATAAAAGTATCAGCAATGATAATTGTTATTTTCTCTGAATGAGTTCTGTTTAAAATGTGAGTGGTCACTGAAACAGGAGGAACTTCCTCAAATCAGTCCCTAAACACTGCCATGGGGGATACAGAACAAGAATGTCTTTGGAATCTTGAAAATTCTTCCATCAGAAGTTCTTTTTGTTGCATTCTGTAAGCACGCAAGGATGAGCTTTGTATCTGACACATGATCACATGTTTTGTGATAATATTGTGACAAAGCAGAACCTCTATTATAGGAAGTAATTTTGTTGCTGATCTGCTTCTAGAGCAAGTGTCATCATGCCTTTGCTGAAAATACCACTCTTTGCAAATATTCCCCAAGCATCTGTACCCGACAAAACCCGAACCCTTTACCGAGTATTGTAGGAATAAGCACAATGAAGTGAATTTCTCTTTTCTTTGAACAGCATGAGCAACTACTCCGATTCTTTTTGACATCTACTTGTACTCATACTGATTTAATTTTATAAACCTTTCCTATAATTAGAAATGTCTTTTTGTGTGTAGGGGAAGTACCTGTATGCACGTGTTAATTCTTCAGTGGATGTCATGTCTGGCAAAATTCTTGGAAGGTTTTCTGAAGTGTGTATCTAAAGCATTAGAGAACTGTCCTTTCCAGAGGGTATCTCAAGCATTTCTAGGTCTGGGGAGCTTAGACTCGAGTTGTTTATTCACTTCATTTTCTTGGGTTAAGGTTCTGTGCCCTTCTCTCTTCTGGGACTATAACCATATTGCTAGTAGATAATTGTAGGTGTTATGTATGTCAGATTGTACTGAGTGGCCAATTCCCATTAGGTTATGCTGAAGCAATGTTATCCCTCACACAAAAATTGTGGTAAGTCCCTGATTAGCTTGTCCTCAGGATTAAAAGAGGCTGCCCTTGTGAGGGGCTGGTGGAAAAGATCAACTGATAGTCTTTAGCATCACGCTTTGTGGCAGTTTGTAATTACCTGGCAAAAATTTCACAACATTCATGCTTCTGTCTCAAACTTCAGGAGAAGGGATTAACTCATTCAGAAAACCTCCATATGTTCACATTTCCCCCTGAAAGGATGATCCTATTTTATGAGTAAATTCAAGCTTTTGTACAGTGAAGTTGCTTATTTGTCAAAGCCATTGGGCTGTCACGTTGGAGAGCTCTCTTATTTTCTCTCCTAGGTTGCAAGTTGTTAAAATTATGTTGAGGATACCACTGCCATTTCCATCCATAAAATAGGGGAAATACTTGGTTTCCATCACTGCCTGCTAGTTCCAAGACAAGTTTTTCAGAAATGTGGTTTATTGGGCTATTTCTGTACCCACTGCTATGTCAGGGGCAGGTTTCTCTTTGATAAGTGATAGAGGAGATAGGTCAGTACTAAATGCTTTTGAGAGAAAACCCAGAATATTACAGTAAGGAGATAAATTTTTGTACTTATTTCATAAAATGTGTCCCTGTTTCTGTTTGTGCACTGAAAAGGCTTCTTTGTAATACCAGCACAATAAACCCATGTTTTGGAGCAATAGAAGTTGTAAATAAATATCTTTGACCATGGATAAGTTTTATAAATCTTCATAATACTTTTCTCTGTAGGTCTGCTGTAGATATATATGAAGTGGGAAACGGATCATTCCTTAAAGCTCTCCGTGGGCATCAGACAGAGGTGCTGTTGTGTTCAGATCTAATTAATTTTTTTCCAAACAATTTTGGCATTTTATAGAGAAAATGAAAATAAGGATCACATTATACACCTGTCTTTTAAACTTCCTTTGCCTTCTTGCATTTAAGTTTTGAGTTATATACTTAGTCAAATTCCTCTTCCACCCTTCGTAAGCAACTGGGTGGCTCTTTCTGCTCGTGATTCATAGCTTCATTATTGAAATGGCAGCCTAATCAGAGGACTGAGAGCCAACTGTTGGCTGTTGCAGACTGAAATGTTGAGCTGAACAGTGATGTTGAAAATGGGAAATATTAGTACTGTAGCATGAAGTTCAGCTGCTACAGAAGAAAAAGAGAATGGCTGATTCCTATCTGTTTTCTACCCCTTTGCTACTTCTCGTTCCCTCACTGACACACTCAGAATCAGGTTGTTCAGCAACCTAATTTTATATCAGATCTTTCATTTCACTCTTTGCCATTATTTAGGATCTAGTTGCAGCTGCATTGTGTATGCTTAACAAATAAAAGCTTTCAGAGAACATCATTCAATTCCCTCCTCCTGCTAAGGGTTTTCGAAGTGTAATACATCACAGAATCAAAATGACTTTCACTAAAAGTTCATGCTGTTTAAATCACACCAAATGTTATATTGAGCTGTAGCATACATAATTCATGTATCATTAACAGCTTCTACAAGTCTTTGGCTGCATGGCATACCAATGAATCAGAATGTGCGTGTATTTTTTGATACCTGCCTTTCCTTAAATTGTATTTAGAAGCAACAGCGTGTAATTGTACTAACTTGGCAAATCAAACAGGCGTGTAATAAATTATGTTTTGTGATTGACATGGTAAAGTAAGTCTCTTCCCTGATGTTGAGTAAGCAAGCTATTTTAAACAGGAAAGACTGGATAGTTTTTGTTCTGCCATTAGTATAAATAAAAATCCATTTTCATTGTTTATAATGTGAGAATTCTTCTGCAGTCACTTTATTCATTACATGGCTGATGAATCAACAGTGCCCTTGAGTAAGTAAGATGGTCAGTTTGAATCTGGTTCACAAGGTGCTAGCTTGGACAACTGAACGTGATCAGAAAGATGGCCATGGGATTACTGATGTGTTAGCCTGTTACTTATTACCCAAGAGATGTTTGGTGTCTAATAAAGCTCCTTCTGTCACACAAGCATCAAAGGCTTTGATTCAGGAGATGGGTTAGTGCCAACTGAAGCACTCTGAAGCTGCAGAAATCCCTGTGTCAGATTTAGGAGCGTGCTGCAGCACCTGACTGAATCAGAGCCTTAGCTCTGCCTGTCTGTAGGGACTGTAATTTTGTTTAAGCATCTGAAGGCATCATGAAGTGAAATATCCTGTACTGTTGAATACAAGATGTTAATCTGGTTGCAGAAATGGTGCTGGGGAACCCATAATCTCTAAAACTACCTTGTGATCCGTGGTTGCCAACAAAAAGCAGTTTTCTGTCAAACTCATGGAAGTCTGTACTTTGCAATCAGTGATCTCATGCTGGGTACGTGAACTTGATGACTGGAAATGGAGGTGGTCAGGGTCTTGCAAACCATACGTTTGTTTTCTAAAGCAGAATTACAAATGTTGATTATAGCTCCTGACTAATTGACAAACAAGCAGTTCAGAGATTTTCTCTAAGAGGTTTTGTATTCAGAATTATGACTATTCTAACTGTATTTTGCTCTTAGTCATTGGTATACGAATTTATTTAAGCAAAACTTCGATTTAAAGAAAACTTTCACTGCAGGGTCTTTCCTCCTTCTTTCCACTGAGCTGTGGTTAAATGAGCTCAAGCAAATTATATGCACCCTAGCAAGAAACGTGGGGGGAAAAAACTTACCTTATTAAAAATTGTTTTAATTAAACATCAGGACCTACCAAATATTTTTACCAGCTATCTGGCAGAATGTGAAAAAAAAGGAGAATGGAAAATGGTAGTTTTAATGTCATTGGCAATTAATGTTGCAAGAAGTCAGGTTAGTAGCTAATTTACCTTTTAAAAATAAAATTGAAACTTTATTTTTCTTTTAATGGTGATTTACAACTGTTTATACCCAGGAAGAATTAAGCAGTAAGATAGGACTAGTAAGATACCAGGAAATGGAGCTGGGAAAAATGTAAAAAGCAGCATGTTCAGAGTTGGCGTTTCCAGCGTGACTTCTGTTTTACTCTGCAAATAAGTAGACCTCTTGGGCACTATTTATTCAAGTTCAACTATTCAATTCAACTGTTTAGTCGAGTTCTGAGGTTCTGACTTTTCTCTGTATGACTCAAACTGTATTGAAGTCACGTATACTTAAATCTGCAGTGAGGTGTAGCTGATCTTGCAGTCTGTAAATGCAGATGTACTGGGCTCTGGAGAGCCAGTGCAGGGGTACTGTGCTGGCCAGGACGCGGGTGGAGAGGGCAGCACTGCCAGCAGAACAGCACAGCTGTGGCTCAAGGGTGAGCAGAAGGCAGAGGCTGCATCTGAAAATGCCATTATCCTCTCACTAGTAAGCTTTGCTTTACCTCCACCTGTTTGACTTCCAGTTATTTATGCTCTAAGCAAACAGACAACATGGTAATGAGCTCTGTGTCTGGTTGGTTGCTGCTGAGATGTGTGATTACCAGGTTAGACGCATTGTCTCAGAATTTAAATGGAACTTTAACTAGAGGAAAGTACAGTTAGGTATCTGCATACAGGCGTGCACAAATACAGGAGGGTTTTTAAATGCTTTGAAGCACAGCTCTGAAAGATCTGGCACCATCAGCCACAGACTGCAGCATCACCGGGTTTAGTTGGGCATGAATTAACATAGCATATCCCTAGTGTCATTAGTGTTTAGAAAAAATATTTACTAATAATCACTACCAAATTCTCTAAAGTTTTTGCATAGAATTTCTGGTTTTCCTTGCCAAGAGCTATGAGTGCCTGTGTTGTAAAGACGGAGAGATGCTGACTCGGGGTTTGCACTGCAGGATTAGCTACAAAAGCACGTTTGTGCACTGAGTCAGCCCCTGCCCTGAGGACCTCTATGTTAAAAGCTCAGGGGAGGTGGGGAGGAGAAAAGGAACTCTTCATGTCCATGGTATACTTTGCCTTCGTCAGCTTTGGGTCTGGTTGCGCGAGTGAGAGTAGAACTAGAATTTTCTGTGGTTTGGACAGGTCAGGCTTCCTCTACCAGCCTTCCTGTTTGGGAGAGCTCTCTTGCATGCTTGATTGCTCATGTACCTTCATCTGTTTCTCTTTTTTATTGGTGTTTGACAAAACTTGCTGTAGCTGCAGAAAAACCTTAATGGTGAGAGAAATGGATACACTTTCACCTATAAGGCAAGTCCTCTCTGATTTCCACCCCACCTCCCACCCCCTCCCCAATATCTGTGTGTTGTGTTGGGGGAGTGATGTGTATCAAGAAATCAAAAGTTTGCCAGGAAGGTAATGCAGGCATCTGGGAAGTGAATACAAGTGTTCTGATGGCAGACTTGCCTTTCCTCACATACCTTTTGCAGTACGTGGGGATTCTTAGACTGTAGTTTGAAAAACACTGGTACTGTGAACCACACTAAGGAGAATTTCTCATTTTCAACAAGAGATTTCAATCTCTAAGTCTTAGGCAGAAGAAAATCAGGGATAGATGTGCCTTCCTGACAGGATTCAGCATCTGAAGCTGTTTGGGGTTGGATCCAGTGCTGTTGTTGTATGCTGTAGCAGGCTGACCTGAGTCTTCAGTGCCAGGTTTGGGGTAGATGTGCGTTGCTGTCAGCCTGTGCTGTTAATGAAGTACAGTACCTGCGAGGCCCTTAGCATGCCATGCACTTTGGCAAGGAGCTGGTGCTGTTGTGTCGCTGGCTGATGGCATCCCGAGGTGTGCAGAACAAACACTACTGGCTTCTCCCTACAGCGGAAGCAGACGTGACCATGTGGCACACAGCCCATGGTGGTAATTCCCCACAACAGAAGCCTTCTGCCGGGTTGATGACAACATTTGGGGATTCAGTGGAGCAGGAGGTTCAAGCAGGCAACCAAGGAATGGCTTGGGAAGCATGACTCTACCCTGAGATGTTAAGTATGGGCACGGTTGCTATCTGAGAAATTCATGAATGCCAGCAACACAGTCTGCTGAAGTGATAGCTATAAAATGAAAGATTTAAAGGAGGTAATCATAATGGTTAACAGCGGTATGAAAAAACTTAAACATGTTCATAAATTTCAGTAACTGCAGAGCAATATACTGGATTCGTTGAGAGGAGATTTAATTTGAAGAATGCTAAATAGGAGATACAAAGATGGAACACAGACATTTCTCCTGAAGATGGAGTCTTGGGGTGAGAAATTTACACTGTGCTTCAGCTGAAGTGATAGTAAATGCAAGTGCAGTCTGTTAGAAAGGGAATTATGAAATAAATTATAGAAAGAGTTTTTAAATTTGCACATTAAGGAAAAAAGCTTTAATTTTGTGTTCTCGCTTCAGATGGTATTTGTGTCTAGATCTATAAATGGCTGTGCATGCTGAATGCAATGAGAGAAAAAAATTTGATGTCAATTATATTGATATTTAATAGAAAATAAAAATGACTGAAGCCTTATCACAGGGAAGTATAAGCATATATACTTGTGTGCAAGTATCCAGAATACATACATCATTTAAATACATGCATTTTTGTTAGAATACAAATACTTTAGATGGATTTTAAATTTTCTGTGTTCAAAATGAATTATATTCTGAGGCAGAACCTTTCATTGAAGATAGTTTTAGCAAGATGCATCAGTGCACTAAGATTTTTGAAATGGTGAATACTTCATTGTGTTGCTAATTGCAGCTGTGCAGTCTGCAAATGAATGATATCCAGCATCTTATTTCCAATTTCAGTCATTTTATTCCTGTTGATAAACAGCCCTTATCTTCTTCCCACAGACCAGATAGATTTTACATTATTTTATAAATGAGAATTTTCCATTGTGCTGCAGCATATTGTTAGCAAGCTTGAGCTTTATTAAAATGAAATAGAAACATAGTATTTGGAAACTTTCTCCTCATTCAAGTGATTTATTTTTAGATGTAGTGATGCTGCTTGCAGTAATGATTAAATTAATGAAGGTTGTATGGTCTGGAGTGGCATCACCAGTCATTACCATGCTCTGTTTGGAGCTAAACGTTGCTGCGCTCTTGTCATGGCCATGATCCCAGCCCCAACTGCACTGCAGTTCTTCTGAACTGGAGGCCTGAATTTAAGAAAGATGGAGCACCAACTACTCCAGTTCAAATGGCTGCTTGGCAGCCCTGGTGTCCTGATTTCTTGTGTTGTGGTCACAGTAAGATAGTGAATGCTTATGAGCAATCAGCTTGATGTGTGTTGCTGCCTGTGACGAAGGAGGTGTGTTCTGTTGTATATGCCCAGACCCCTCCAAGAAACAGCACAGCCCTATAAATTGGGGTGTTGCTTATGGTGATGCCACCTCAGAAGTGTTTTAGGAGCTGAATCCATCTTTTCAAGTCATATAGGAGCTGACTTACAAGATTTGGGGAAACACCAGAGTTCTCACCCCTGTAACAGCTAGTAGTGTTGGAGCACTGAAGAGGACCTTTCTGTAAAGGAAAAAGTTTGTGTTTTCACCTTGTGTGCCCCTGCAGTAGGTAAAGGTACACAGCTATTTTCTCAGTTGGGGTAAAACTACATAAAACTAGCAACGATGGATAGTGAATCTCCCTCGTTCTAAGGCAGTATTTATTTAAAAAGATGACAGAAACATCCAGAAAAGTGTACCCTTTTAGCAGAGAGTGGAAAACAGAATGTCTGAGATAGCAAGGCAGACACTACTGGGACCAGCAAAGGAAATTTCGCGTTCTGTGGTCACCAAAAGCTGCAGCTAAATCCTGGAAGTCATGACTTGCCCTCAACTGAAACAGAATGTTTTCTTCATGTTTGATTATTGAAGGAAGGTAAGAAACAAGATGCGTGGTAAGAATGTTTGGAAAGAAGACATACAGCTACTGACAGAAGAGTGATTAACCTAGTAAAGAACTCAATACTAATGTTTCATTCTCAAGATGTGTTCCATTTTTGCCATCACACTTTTTATTCTGAATGGCTTTACTGGTGCAGTTCTATTTTCTTCACAAAATACAAGGAGACTTCTAGAGAGTGAGAATAATTATCTCCATAACAGAATGAAATATTTTAGCTGACAAGCTTGGTGGCATGGCTCTGTGAATCCTCCTACATTCCCTGCGAAATACCACATGAATTTTGTTTGACTTCATGCAAATCTGGATAGAGAGGAGGTGCCCTTATCTCTCTGTATTCTTACATACACTCTATATAAGTGCATAAATATTGCCAAACATGTTTGTGCTGGTGTCTAAGCAAAGCATATGGAATTTCACATTGATTTGTGAACTCTGTAAAATGCTCATGGAGCTGCTGCGTTAGCTTTCAGTCAGTCGGGAAAGACTCAGTGATGGGGAGCTGCAGACAAGTTCTCCCTTTGCTGGTCCCGGTAGTGCTCTCCTGGTAACTTTAGCCATTTTGGTTTCCGCTGTCCTTAGATTCATTTCTTTCATTTTGAAGACACACAAACTCATCAGGATACAACTCAGAAATGAGTTCTATCTTCCAGTATATTGTATCCATCGGATACACTTTATTTATTTCTAAGCGCAGCTCTCTGCGAGGGAAAACAAGCCACACAATTCCCTGCATAATGTGTACACCTACAGTGCTGTAAAACGCTTCATCAGGAAGAGACGGGCAACATTGCTCTTCACTCCTTTTTATTGTGAAATGAATTGTACTGCCTTCGACAGCCTACACATGCAGATTTTTTGTGTCTGAGCTCTGCTGAAAATGATTCTGCATTATGTATGTTTTAAGTGTGCTTGTGGGTACATCAGCAATACCTTACACTGCTGTGTAGGGCACAGCCTCGGGACACCTTGATATCCAGAATCAAATTCTGTTATAATAAGGTCATCTGTTTCTAAAGAGCTTTTCATTGCCATGTACCTTTTACAAACTGTTCTGTTGTTTCATTAGTCCAGTCACTGCTGTAGCCGTTGTTTTTGTGGTAAAATGACAGTATTTCACAGCAGAGTTGCCTGATTGTCACAGGCAGTATCTAAAGGATGAAATTAAGCAATCAGAAACCTAGCTGGAATGTAGATAGCGACCCAAATTACTGACCTTGATCTCATTTGTGAGAAGCCATGAGATCTTTAATGGCAAATTGTATCTTCCTCAGTAGGTACTAAATTATTTTTTAAAAAACCCGAAACCCTGCATCTGCAGCAACATGATTCCCTCCACGCTGCACAAAGGTATTTGTGCCATAGTGAATTCATGCTACCAATTGAAACATCATCTGCTTCTCTAAACACACAGAATGCTGCTTTTCTCCCCAGAAGCTGGAGGAGGCAGTAAGATGATTTGTTGGGGTTTGGGTTTCTTTTAGAGGCAGTGAAACAGAAAGCAACTGAAGCTGTGCAGCACTGAACATGGACCAGTGCAGGGGCTCCAGTTACTGAGGTCTAGGGGATGCTGTGCTTATTGCTGGGCTGAGTACAGGGCTCTGCACAGCAGCTGTCTGGCTTCAGGGGCTTGGCCTGTTCCTGTCAGCAGAGGTCATGGATAATGATGTTAGTCACTGGATCCAGTCTGACTTCTTCCCAAGTGGCATTAATGCTAAAGATACACTCAATGAACTTACAGTTTCTAAAGCTAGAGTCAGGCTTTTGACATTATTGTAGTAACTGCCAGAAGAGTGATTTGTGTTGGCTTAAACCAAAATACCCATGTGCAGGACACTGTTAAAATGAAGTGGTTTTGACTGGGTAAAACCCAGGCAGCTTTTCTGCATACAGACAGAAGTCTGTGTGTTGGGAAGTTTCCCTGTTGTGAACTGGTGGAGAGGAAGGGTGGCACACAGAAATGACAGGGACAGTCTGACTGTTGGGTCTGCGCTTCCTTGTCTTTTTTCCCCTTCCTCTAATCACTTTTATTAATTTTGATCATTTATTTTCCCCTGGTCATAGTCCCCTGTGGGAACCTCTATCAGCTGAGTGAACTGCTGCACACATTTCATTAATGCATAAATGAACAGTCTGAGAGCATCTTATTGATCAGCAGATGTCTCGTTATCTGTGTTACCCTTGCTGCAATGTCCTGGGGGATAGGGAGACTTTCTGCTCTGAGTATATAAACTATTATTTCCTTTCCTTTCTTTTCCTAAAAATACATCATTATCATTTAACATTTTCATGCTATAATCTCTCTTCTCCCTTCTTCCCAGACAAATAATATATTTCAGTTTTTCAGTCTCACCTTTGAAGCTGTGTGAAGGCTTCTCATTTTGTTCTGTACTCTTACTCATTGCGCAAGCAAGCCTGGTACTAGTAATGGTGGTATTTGTGCAGTCAACGTGGAGACCTGCATGGAAACCAGGCACTGCATTTAATGTGCTGAGAGTTTAGAGACATGGTCCAGAGTCTTCAGAAGCCATCTGGACGTTCATTGCTTTTAGGTAAAGAACATTTCAGGAAAAAAACCAACCAACCAACCAAACTGTCTTGCCAGTCCCTTGTATTTGTTGCAAGACCCAAAAATTTGCTGGGAAGGAAATGTCAAAACTGAAACTCCATCATTGTCACCAGGAAAAACACCCTTTTCAGAGGGAAAGGAGGACATGTAAAAGCACCAGTTCTGTTGAAATCATTTCCTTGGGTTAGTCTCCATGACCTTTTCCTAAAGCTACAGTGTCTTTGAATGCTCTTGAAAGTTTTCTAACATCTTGAATCTTCACTGGTGAAAGGTTAGGTATTAAAAGCCTCTGTCTTTGTTTGCCACTCTCTCTTTTCCTGATGTGCTCATCTGCTCATCGTGGCTTGCTGGTGCCTCTATGGGTGAGCCTGACTTGGGACTGGTAAAACTTACTTGAACTACACTTCCCTGGAGGCACAACGTGATGGAAAACAAAATGAGTGCAAAAGTTGACTCAGTTTGTGCCAGTCCCTCTCTTTGGACAGGAAAATCCTCGTGATGGTGCCTGGTAGCCCTGCTGCTATGAAGTGGAGAGGCTGGATCTCCTCTGTGCAGCACTATTTCCTTCTTCACAGTAATGTAAGCCATGTAAAGCTCACACTAATTACATTGCATTCATGTTTTCAAGCTTTTCTGATTTGCAAGAGCTAGGAGCTGTAGTGTTAAAAATGGCAGTGTATGACTCTAGGGGCTGGTATTTGGTACTCTCTTAGTTTGCTGGTCTTGATTTGCCGTACACTGTGTTTAGTCATATTAGAGATGTAGTCAAAGCCTCAACTTGTGCGTTTTTGGTTAAGCTAACATACTTTGTAGATAGTAACAATAGCAATGACTGTGAGAATTCATTGCATTCACTTGCTTTTAGCAACTTTTAAACACAGTAGTAAAGTTAATCTGGAAGAAGCAGCTTCACAATACAAATGGAGAAAGCTAATACCTTAAGATGTACACACAGCTTCCCAAAATTCAACTCAAAACTTTCCGCTCCAGAATATTTTATTTCAAAAATCAACTTTCTTTGCAGATCAGTGGTTTACATGGATTGTGAAGTGATCCATTAGAGGGAAGTCAGCATTAGCTCCATGGGTACACTGCAAAATCCATGGTCTAGTTGACTGCAATGCACACTTTTGCTTTCCCTGGTTTGCAGTCCAGAATATTACAGATAAGAACTTCCAATGTGTCAAGTATACAACATGTTTAGTATTTCTTTCTTTTTTGATTTGTTGGGGTTTTTTTTAGCCTCTGTTTGTTTCCTACTACAAAGGAGTGAAGGGACAAGCCACAGTGCCAGAGTACGGCACAAGTGTGGGTACAATATTTCAGTTTATTACACTACTGTAAAATCTCTTGGTATGTACACATCAGCTTTCTAGGAGTTGTCAAAAAAGGTTTCCAAGTGTAGTAATTGTATACCTTTCACAAGTATACATTAACTTGTTTTGATTTTAAGTTCACCCAGAGGTGAATATTTTGATGGGCCTGCTGGTGAATGGCCTTTTCAGTTTGTATCATTCATCAATTTGCACATCACTAAAATCTGTCTGTTTCTGACTGGGTTGTACAAATAGAAAATAATAAGTTGAAAGTTTACCTTGTGAACCAGAGTTGAAGTTAGCAAAGCATATACAGCGAAATCTTACGCTTTTCTGTTGAGTCAAGGTATAAAGTGAAAGGTTAATAAAGTATATTCATAAGTTATATTTAAAGAGCATGTTTACCTAAGACTGCAGTCAGGGAGTATAAAAGCTTAGAGCACGGTCCTTTCCTCAGAATTCTCCAGCCTGAATGGACAAGGCAAGTGAGAGGAACAAGAAGAAACAGAACTCAAAGAGCTTTCCTCTGGCTGCTGCTTGCAGTAAGAACGGGGCCAGTGCTCTGGAAGACTGTCCTTGGGCTCCGTGTGAGCAAACAGCTTCAGCAGGCAGAGATATGAGAGGTTAAGAAGTCTGTAACATGCTGGGAATCAGATTACTCCTTATGGGATCCAAATTCTTCAATGTTGTGCAGAAAAAACTTGTAGTAACTGATGATTCTTTAGGTGACCTGTATGGTGGTTCTCATGCTTGGTTTTATGGGTTATCATGTAAATCTTTGCTACAGATCCATCAGGTTAGATTCATTCTTTTTATAGGTTCTTATGTAGCATGCTCTGCAGAATGTGTGAGAGAAACTTCAGGGGCTTCACATTAGGATGACTTTTTTAAGGGACATAGACAAATTAGCTTTAGAAATGGAAATTAAACCCCTACTGATGCGTAGTCCAAAGCTTTACCAATTAGATGAGTAGCATAAAAATATTTTTCAGTTAATGCTGTAATCTGGTCTATTTTTTTACTTTAAGTTTTCATATCCTGTAGAGTTATGTTTGCACAAAATTTGCCCTGAATACTTGTGTGGTTGAGTTCTAGTAGCTGCAACTATTTGATTTAAGAATGATAGTGACAAACTTGCTTTTGCAACTGATGTTTCCATGTATGAGCTGCTGGAGATAGCCAAGGGGTATTCCTGCCTGAAACAAAACCATATGCACAGCATTGGGTGCTCCATTGCTATTTTAATAATTCTTCTGCTGAAATTTTCCAATACAGTGCACACAGAAGGGAAAGATTTGGGGGATATGCATTGCAGGGGTTGACATGGGAGAGGTGTTTTACAAGTCATCTATGTGATAAACTCAGTTTTCAATATTTAATCTTTTCTACTGTGCTGGGTGTCACAGAAGCTGTAAAAAACCGTGATGCCTTTGTGTGAATTTCCCCGTTATAACAACAAGCAGCACACAAGTCTGGAATCTGCTCTCCGCTCATAGGCAACAGAAGTGTCCAGTGCTTATGTAATAATGGAGGAGCAGCCCCAAAGGCTGGGTCTGATCCACACAGACTTCGTGACTGTCCTGAACTGTTCTCTAGTCTGCTGGTTTAAAAGTAAACTACTAAAGGAGCAGCAGCCACTGCTCTCCATGTAGGATGTTTATGCCAGGTGCCTGCAGTCCAGATTGACACTTGGGATGGCTACATGTGCTCATTTTCTTGTAGGGTTGGCCTTGGATCATATGACTGTGCTATGAATGACACAAGCCTGTGAAGAAGCCATGTCATTTAGATTCTTAACTTTTTAATGAGACAGTGGTCAAAAAGCCAAGGTCCCAAGTATTTTGCGTTCAGAAATTTAACTGTAGATTAATAGTGACAAGTACTGTGTAAAATATCTCTTAGGGATTTCCTTCTAGTTCACCTTTTCCTTTGTTCTGACAGTGATTAGGCTTGTAAAGCATTTTGTAACAATGGTCTTTCAAACCTTAACATCATTGAGAGAAACCATTTGTCAGAATAGAAAATGCCGTACTGTGTTTCAAGCTTGCAAACACTTCTTGATTTCATCACAGAAGGATGTTGGGAAAGTGTCTGATATTCCACTAAGAGCCTGTGTTCTCAAGGGTATACTGTTGACAAAGAAAAGCCAGAAGCTGGTCTTTGTTTGATTTGAACCAGCCACTGGAAATAGGAGACAATATGGTTATGTTTGAGCAAGAAAGGGCAAGATTTATAGAAGCACAGCTTACATCTTGAGCTTTCAAAAGCTCTTCCCCAGCCCATAGTTATTAATGTTTTCTCAGATGGTCTCTTGACTGATTTGTGGAAACATAATTCCAAAAAGAGCAGGAGAAGGTCTTGATCTTTAAGCAAAAATTGGTTGCATGTGCTTAACAGCAATCACTGTTTTCAAGCAGTCCTTTCTCCTGCTCTCAGGTAAAGCAACTGCATTCCTAAATTAGAATTAACAGGAATTAAGAATAGAAGAAATAGAAACAAAAATAAAAGAAAGCATTTGTTTAAATACACCAACAGCTGAACAAGGTTAACTTCTAGGTGTTTCTTCACTGGTAAGGAAAGACTTGCTATCTATTCCTCACTTGTGAATTATCTGCTTAGAGATGAACTACCCACTATACGTTACCTTCCCTCCCATCATACAAACTGTATGTTGTCTCTGAATATGCATTCTATGTGTGATGTGCACAGTGTAACTTTGCTTGAAGAGTACATAGGAAAACTTAAAGCTAGTGTTTTAATATGCTTGACAAAGCAATAGGGCACTAATTAAAATGACACCATGCAGTGTGGAATGGGACAGCTCCCCATAATGATCAGCTTAAAATGCTGATGATAAGGGCTCACCTATCACTCTTGCCGCATACCAAACAATTGGTTACAAAAACAAGCACTTGCTTAGCAGCAGGTGCTGTGCCGGTGATGCAGCTGAAGAAAACTTGTGATCTTGTGATTTTACCCTTGAAAGCTTCTTTGTTAGACATTGTAAATCTGCATCCTTGCTGTGCTTTTTCTAATTCAGCCATAAGCGTTTAGTGCCTTTTACACAACTAGATGCCTCTAAATAAAGCAGGCCTGCTTCTGCCCTGGAAATTTATACATGGATCCTTCCAGTGTCATACTGATCTTGAAGTCAATCACTAGGTCATCTTGTTTAGACAACTTGGAAACTTCTCTGTCAGTCACAGCCAGTTATGAGTGGGTGCCTTAGATCATAAGATACTTTTTTTTTTAAGGAAAAGTATGATAAGCAGCTATAGGTTTTTGGTGGACTTGTGGATGTGCAAAGAGCTTTGTGAAGTATTTCTAAATTCCCAGCCCTCTGTAGATATGCTGTAATAAAAGCTTGTGTTCAGCCTTAAATTATTGTTAAGGACTCAGCTTAGCTAGGCGTAAATAATGATATTATCAATATTTAATAATACAGCACCATTTAGCATAGTCACATTTAACTGATTTTGGAGTCTATGTCAAGTTTTTTATGGGAATTTTATTAGGGAATTTGTCTGCTTTCCGTGTGTCTAATTAATTGGGAATTTCAGTACTGAACACATTTAAGAAAATGTCCTAAAGCTTTACATGTTTTAATTTTTGCTATGAACCATAATCAGGGAATATCCTGTACAGGCACAGACACACAAAAAAAAGGGCTGAGCTTTTTAATGTAGAAATAAATGCTTCATTTCTTTGGCACTTTTGTTGTGCTAGTCTACCCATAACTGAAAAGCAAGAAATCATTCAAGTTTTTTATAGGCAGAAAACTGACTCTCCATAGATACTCTGTCGTTTTAGATCATCTTGAGGTTTTCAATTCTCAGTTACTGTTTTGAGGATTCACAATTTGAACCTAGTTTCAGGCTACACTTCAAGTGAGGAAAAACGTTTATATATTCCCTTCTTCAAAAGAATCTGAATGCTTTTTATATCTGTGCAAGTGTCCATGTGTATGAAGTTCTCCAGATGCTTGTGTTTGCAGTGTTGGATCTTGGCGAAATAAACTGACCTGTGTAGATAGACTCGTACATGTCAGAGAGAAAGGAACTTTATGTGCTCTAGCAAACTGATGTGGAAAGGAATAATTATAAACTAACTGAATCAGAATCCAAACTGTTAATTTTTGGTAGTAAATGTGAATATACTGTAAGTACTACTTTAGCAGTGAAGAGCTGCTGAAGTAAATTATCAATCTGTCAGTGAGAATTACACATTATATTCTTTCAGTGTTAATCCTGACACCTTTCCCTTCTTTGTCTCTTTCTCACTTGTGTTGGTGGCTCTTGCTGTCCATTTCTAGGATGCATTCACAGGGAGATCAACAGCCACACTAAAGGACACAAATAGATCATTTTACATGATGGTCACATTAAAAAAACATCAAGCAAGCAGGCTTACAAGTTTTGGGTACAAATCTGCAGGAGTGAAAGAAAACTTCTGGAAAGGAATTTCTAAGGCAAAATAGTAAACCACTCTTTTGAAGAGCAATGCGAGAGCGGCATTAAGCATTCATGGTCAGTGCATTGTTGCCTGTTCTTGTCTCTACCTGCCTTAAAGCAGAGGTAGTTTGGCCCATGGCTGCTGCATTCCTGTGATTCTGGAAACGTTTAATTCTCCATGTTGTCCAGTAAAAACCAAAATCTTACATTCTTTACAATTACAGGCATCAGCTTTGTGGTTGTGACTATAACGTCCTCTAACAGAAACAGGCTTCTTTAATCCAATTAAATCGCAGATTATCACAAAATACATTTACTATGATAATAGACTTACGTGTGCATGCTAAAAAAAGTATTGACAGGATACAACTGTTTACTTTTACTTTTTGTAATATTAAATACTGGTTTCCTTTCCTTTGAAGGAAAGAAATCAGTGTCTTGCATTATCTTTGAAAGTGAGATTTGTTAACATCTTGCAGTCAGGCTGTTGGAGCCAGATACCTCAGTTAGCTCCATGCCTTTGAAAAGGTCTGCCTTGTTCACAGGACTTGGTTCTTCAGTCCGTGTCGCTGGTGCAGGAAGCTTATCTGGGAAAGGTTAGCTGGCCATGCGGCAGTGGGGCTGCAAAGACCTTTGGGTCAGTGCCTGAATGATTGGTTTCTTAAGGTGTGGGGGGGGTGGAATTCCTGAAGAAATGTTTGTGTCTGTGCCTGGCACGTGTGGTGGCTCAAGTCAACAGGCATCCCCTGTCGCCTGCAGATCAGCAAAGTGTATTGGGCTGTTGCACGGGCCTCAGATTTGGCAGCCCAGCAGCTCCAGCTGACACAAGCAGTAAAGGAGGCTGTGCTGTGGCAGGGGGAGGGAGAGAGGGGTCCTGGGCAGGCAGGAGGAGCAGGGGCTGGAGCAGCTTGTAGAGGAGGCAGCCTGAGGCACCAGTAAGGCTGTGTGTTAGAAATGTTAAAAAATACCTGTTTAGAGGGGTAACTTTGGTCAAATATGTTGCAAATGAGCCTTCTGAGTACTTCCTGAAAGGCTTGCTCATCCTGCACATGAACTTGAGCTTAAAACTGCTTGGAGTACAGGAGCTTTGTGTGCTAGCCGCCATTTTGTTGAGGGAGAAGGGTACTCGGTGCAACTTAGGGAGACAAAGTCTGTCAGAGACTCATGCTGAGCTCTTGGAGGTGCTTGAAAACTTCATGAAAAATGATATGACAGGGTTTGAAAACCAGTGTGCGCTGGTTTATCTCTGTGGGTCTGCATGCAGCCTGGATCTGTCCTCCTGAGGAGATGCCTTTCCCTTGGGGGCGGCACCATGAGACACTGAGGCTTCGGCTCCCCTCTGGGAGTTGGGAGCCCCTTCCCTCAGCGGCTGTGGTGCCCCACACGACAGGCCACACCCTGGGAGCTGCTGGTCACTGGTCTTCAAGATACAACAAAACACTTGCCTTTTCAGGTTTGCTTTAAGGGTGAAACTTGTGGAGGAAACTTTAAAGCAAGAAGTTTAAGTAATAAAATTTTGGACTAATGGCAGGGAGTGATTGTGTAAGAGCCAAAAGACTAGTGACAGTTTTAATTGCCTCAGATTTAGCAGCCCAATGATCAGTAGAAAGTTAAGAGGTCGTCTTATTTTGGTTACGTGCTCCAGATTTTCAGATCTTTGTCTAATATTTGACTAAATTAGTTAGAACTTTCTAAACGATTAAATTTCCTCTTTGCCTTTTCAAGGCAGTGACTTTTTCTCTACTGCTGCCATTACATGTCATTTGGGTTGAAAATGAGAACTGCCTGTGTGCCAGGAGTTAGGGCACATTGTGGTGTTGATTTTTGGTGGGGAGGTAAGAAGCTGATATTGGATTCTCTCTCGTGGCTCTTGACTTAGCTGCATGCTGCTCCACATAGCAGTACTTCTCAGGA
The DNA here is from genome assembly GCA_025331215.1 of Actenoides lindsayi. Classification (NCBI taxonomy): domain Eukaryota; kingdom Metazoa; phylum Chordata; class Aves; order Coraciiformes; family Alcedinidae; genus Actenoides; species Actenoides lindsayi. The sequence continues at coordinate 30,614 of WTSP01020357.1, forward strand.
GAAAAGGTGAGATAAAAACTCTTTATTCCTGTCCACCTCCATCCTGACTAACACCTCAGAAAGGTGGACTGATGATCCACCCAGCAGGGCAGGAATAGTGCTTGGCAGGATAGTGCTTGGCAGGATTTAGAGGCTAGTTTGCTTGCTTTGGGGATGTGAGTTGTAATAGTTATACTTCCAAATCCTTTGTTTTTCTTTGCTTGAGAAATTTCAGCATGTGGAAGTTGTTTTCAGAGGAGAGAAAACTGTTCTTTTCATGAAATGTGTTAATTTAGTCAAAACCAGCTTGACAGAAAAAAGGACGGGCTTACCTCTGCGCATCGTGGTTTTCATAGCTCCAAGAGCATGATGCGATTCTGTGGAATCCACACTTGCTTCCCAAAATATTAGGGTTCATAAAATTATAAGATCCTTTGTATAACCCCTGTCTTCAATAAATTAATGTTCTCTTTTATGGAATTGAACACCAGAAGAAGCTTTTTTGTATAACATTTCCTAGTCACAATGAGACTGTATGATCTGTCTCTTCGCTGTCCTGCTTCCAGACTCCTGATGAGAAGATGTGAATCAAGAGAAGTTTTAAATCTTTTTTTCCTTTTTACTAGGTAATCACCCTCAGTGTTGAAGCACAGTTTGAATTTGTCGTACATAACTTCCCTCTGAGGTTTCTTGTTATGCCACCTTTGACCAAATTGAGAGTTCTTCAGTACTAGATATTTTTGTTCCCCAAGCTGATATATCTCCTCTCCTTTTAAAATTGCTTTTCATTCTAAAGACTTTAACCCAGTCCTGGAGTGAAGTTTTCTTATCTGAAATCTTGTCATGTATTTAAAAAAATTATGTTGAAAATTTGGTCAGGCGAAGCGGTTGCAGTATTTTAGTAGCTGTTGCAGCTCTGCTGTATATGAGCCTAAATATATTGGTTGGTTCCTTTTTGCTGCTGTCTTGTATACCTGTGATTGTACTACTCCTCTAGCAGCATTCGAGGGTGACAACATTCAACTGCTATTCATTCTTGTGACTGTATTACTTTTTGAATCAACTTATAGCCCTTTAGTGCATGAATTCCTTTCTAAGCATGTCTGTGTTGTTAAACACAAAGTAGGGCTAAAATACAGTTTATGGCTAAAATGCTTTGTTTTTTTAAATTAGTATCTTTAACTAGACCTATCATACTAAATAAAACAAAGTGCTCTGAAAAACTTCCCAGAATTTTATTCACATGTTCTTGTTCATCTGTCACCTGCTGACCTTTCTTTCAGTGGGTCAAGGTGGAATAAAATATATTGATTAGCATCAGTTGGTCATTACAGCTCTCATGTTCTCATATGATTTATCACTGAAAATGAATTCTTTAAGTCTTTTAATTATCTATCACTTAAGGTTGGTCTTGTTGTATAGGGTTAGTGTAATCAGCATGTTAAAGTGGCATTCAAGTACATTACCAACATCTGAGCTCACAGGTTTTTACCATTCTCAGCTAAACTGCTAGGTGTACATCATGTTGCTACTTGGAATATCAATGAAATAGTTATTAAATATTTTATCTTAAATGTGTAATTAAATTATGGTGAAACCATAAGTAACAACCTTACGTTCCTAATGTGATTTATGTTGTTTCTGATTTCTTTGACTAGAAAAAGTACTACTTGAGTGTGACCTAACCAGAACTCTTGCAAAGCTTAACAATGTCTGTTTCAGTTCACTTGAAAATTCAACATGATTCTTGCATTAATCAACTCAGCAGGTAAGATCTCTAAGGTTGATTTTTTTAAGGAGTAGTTGAGATAATTTATTTCAATGTACTTTCTTAGGTGAGTCATTAATAATAATACTAATAAAAACCATGCAGTCATGAGCAGTCTGTGTCCTTGTAGGGAGCACTTCCTGAAGGCTTTGTGCCTCATCAAGTGTCAGTCATTTGGATTTAAAGTGCTTTTTGAGCTCTACCTTAAGCAGCTGTTCTGTGCCACCTTTGAAACAAAAACAAAATTATCAGGGAGTGAAGTGGGAGTGTATCAGACAGGTTTTCAAGCCTGTTTAAGCACAATGGATGGACTGTCTGGGGTTCAGGTATCCTATCCAATAACATTTTCAAAATGAAAATTACATATATGAGAATTGCAGTGTCCTGGTTTGAGTGAAAACAGAACTAATTCTGTTCAGTAATTTTACTTTTCAGCTCAGTTCTTCTAATTAACT